>JAAAWM010012006.1:0-143469 GCA_036873465.1 Thinopyrum obtusiflorum
AAATTTTCAGGTCTATAAACTGAATCATCAAAATCTTCAAACTCTTTAAACAACGATTCAATTTCATAAGCACCCATAAAAGCAACGAACTCTTCTATTTGTTCCACATCATAGTAATCATATATACCATTAGCATAAGAATCTAAGGTTTCATTATCATTAAATTCACATGAAAAGGGAAGGTGTGGAGCCTTCATCCTAGAGCAACAAGTATAATCATATCTCAAGCATAGTTGCCGAGCATACCAATGCAACATATAAATTTGTTCCCATAATAGTTTCCCTTTTTGAGTCAAGCGATAATCCCTAAAGTATTCATGTTGATCCAACGTGTCTCCCATTACAAAGTTGAATGGGGTTTTCTAAGGATTATCAAAATAGTACATAATATCTTTCACATAATGAGCATCGAGGGTTTTAGGAGGTTCCCCATCTCCATGAGTAGCAAGTAAACCTATTTTTTTGGTATTTCATGTTCCATATCCATAACTAAAGATAGAGAACAACTTAGAACAACAAATAAAATCTACTTAGTGATAAAGCAAACAAGCACACACGAGAATATTCACGGGGGGGGGGGGGGGGGGGGGGGGGGGGGGGGGGGGGGGGGGGGGGGGGGGGGGGGGGGGGGGGGGGGGGGGGGGGGGGGGGGGGGGGGGGGGGGGGGGGGGGGGGGGGGGGGGGGGGGGGGGGGGGGGGGGGGGGGGGGGGGGGGGGGGGGGGGGGGGGGGGGGGGGGGGGGGGGGGGGGGGGGGGGGGGGGGGGGGGGGGGGGGGGGGGGGGGGGGGGGGGGGGGGGGGGGGGGGGGGGGGGGGGGGGGGGGGGGGGTTTGCAAGATAATAAAGAGCACGTAAATAAAATCTAGGGGCTGTTTAGATAAACACACAACTAAGTTAGTTTTAGTAGAGAGCTTGTTGTCACACAAGAAAGTTATTTGTCCCTAGGCAATCGATAACTAGACCGGTAATTATTATTGCAATTTTATTTGTTGGAGATGCATAAGCTAACATACTTTCTCTTCTTGGATCATATGCAGTTATGATTGGAACTCTAGCAAGCATCCGCAACTACTAAAGATCATTAAGGTAAAACCCAACCATAGCATTAAAGCATCAAGTCCTCTTTATCCCATACGCAACAACCCCCTTACTCGGGTTTATGCTTCTGTCACTCAAGCAACCCACTATAAGCGAATCATGAACGTATTGCAACACCCTATAGCGGAAATCCCTCACGCTTGCGCGACACGGAGAGCACCATAGGACAGCACCAATAATAAAACATGCAACTCAAACCAATCACGATCACCAATTAACCCATAGGACAAAACGGATCTACTCAAACATCATAGGATAGCCATACATCATTGGGAAATAATATATAGCGTTGAGCACCATGTTTAAGTAGAGATAACAGCGGGTAAAAGAGGGGTTACACTGCTGCATAGAGGGGGGAAGACTTGGTGATGAGGGCGGTGAAGTTGTTGGTGTTGATCGCGGTGATGATGATGGCCCCGGCGGCGTTCCGGCGCCACCGGAAGAGAGGGGGAGAGGGCCCCCTTCTTCTTCTTCTTCCTTGACCTTCTCCCTAGATGGGAGAAGGGTTTCCCCTCTGGTCCTTGGTCTCCATGGCATGGGAGGGGCAAGAGCCCCTCCGAGATTCGATCTGTCTCTCTGTCTCTCTCTGTTTCTGCGCTTAGATTCTGCCCTTTCACCGTTTCTTTTATAACCGGAGATCCATAACTCCGATTGGATTGAAATTTGAACACAATTTTTATCCGGATATTGGCTTTCTTGCGGCAAAAGAAGGGCTGCAACCGCCTTACGGGGTGTCCACGAGGGTCAGGGGCGCGCCCCCCCTGCCTCGTGCCCCCCTCGGGCATCGTCTCGCGTTGATTCCACTTCCCAAAATTCACATATATTCCAAAATAAATCTCAACAGTTTTTATCCCGTTTGGACTCCATTTGTTATGGATTTTCTGCGAAACAAAAAACATGCAACAAACAGGAACTGGCACTGGGCACTGGATCAATATGTTAGTCCCAAAAATAGTATAAAAAGTTGCCAAAAGTAAATGGAAGTTGTATAATATTGGCATGGAACAATCAAAAATTATAGATACGACGGAGACGTATCAGCCGCCGATGACCAGGAGTAGTTAGGAGGATCCCAGGCAGGAGGCCGGCGCCTCTTTCGATCTGTATCCCAGTTTGTGCTAGCCATCTTATGGAAACTTGTTTAACTTATGTCTGTACTCAGATATTGTTGCTTCTGCTGACTCGTCTATGATCGAGCACTTGTATTCGAGCCCTCGAGGCCCCTGGCTTGTATTACGATGCTTGTATGACATTTTATTTTAGAGTTGTGTTGTGATATCTTCCCGTGAGTCCCTGATCTTGATCGTACAGCGTGTATGATTAGTGTACGATTGAATCGGGGGCGTCACATATAAACAATCTACTTATGCATCAGTATCAACAAGGGGGTTGTGCAGTTTATCTGTAGCAAGCCAGCTTTGACTTAGTGGCTATCCTGTACTACGACTACTAGTAACTTCTTTGAGGTGAGAAAGCGCGCGTGAGTCCACATATTCACCATATCAATACACCACTATGGATCTTCTCCCGTCTCCCTACGAGAAGGCCATCAATAGCACTCACACTTATCTTTCGCATTTTAAGGTATCCACTTCAAATTGTCTATGAACCATATGAGTCTCCAAATAGTCCATACCTGAGGACGCAACTATTTGAATAGATATTTTTACCTTGTAGCGGTGTACTTCTTCACACACGCTCTCACCACTTACCACCATATACACATCATGTATCTCGGCAACCTTCAAGCGAAAGCCTGGCGAGGGTGTTGGCCACAACCTGACCAACCATGCAAGACTCTAGTCCAGGTTTATCACCTATCTGAGGCTGAACCCGCAAGGGAAGTTCGGCTGAATTTTCCATCACAGCCCCAAACGATGTGTGCAGGGTTCCCAAGTCCACCTCGATGGATGGTACTACGCTTGGTACACCGGGCCATGGTGCCTAGTCTGTCCCAAGCCCAAATGTAGTGGGTGCCATTTGGTAGAGAAATAGCATAACCTACAAACACCAGAAACTAGTTGCAACTCCTGGATAGAGATCAAGGCAATGAATAAGTCGAGAGGGGTACTTAAGCATTCCAATGTGTGGTAGTAGCTAGTCTTGGATAACATACACAGAACTCAATTCTTAAGGATGATCTTAATGAGACAACCCACCATCTACTCTTACATGGCCTCTCATCGCTACCTTTACCAAATCGTGTTTACACACTTAGCTCTCACACAACAACACATGAACGCAACCATTCCAATTCATTGCCCAGAGGGATCAGACTCGACTCGACTCTAAGGATAGCAGGCACGGCAAACAATCATGGATGACTAGTCACATCATGGCTCAAGCAATTTCTACTCATTCTAAGAGGATTTAACTATTTACTATGGCAAAGATTGGTCATGCGGAGGAATGAGTTCAACTATGGCAACATGTAACAATTGAATCATTGTTGTCCTAATAAAATAAAAGAGAGTAGGAGCAAGAGAGTAGGATTGTATCGATGTGATCAAGGGGGTTTGCTTGAGTGGCACTTATTAAGATAGCTATGCTCTTCATCGTGTTAGCGATCTCAATGCCAGAACCATCTTCTATCCAGAAGGAACAAACACCGATAAGTGAAGCAGCAGCATTCAATTCATGGCCATGATGCACATCGTATGCATTGTATGTCATGGTAAGGTACTGAATTCACCTAATGCAATGGCTAGCCAAGTTAATTGAAGTGGAATTCAACCCAACATTAAATTCCAACTCCAAATCTATTTATCAAATTTGCCCTAATCATTATTTTCCCTAAACAGTGGGGTTAACTTGTTCAAACATGCATGAACATGGCATAAATAGATTCTTCATATTTCTTTGATAATTTTTCATACCTAAATTATTTCATTTGGAGTTACAGTTGATTTTTCTATGAATATTTTAAGTTCTAACAATTTTCTAGAATTTATAAATCTTTTTTGATTTATTTTAAATCAAGAAAATCACTTATCACGTCAGTTCTACATCAGTACTATGTCAGCAGGTCGGCCGGGGTCAAACTGGTCAAACCTGACCAGTGGGTCCCACTGGTCAGTGACACCGTAGTTAACAAAGGGTTCAAAGTTAAGCTACGTCATTAACAGGGGACGGGGCCCACATGTCAATGGCTGTGGGGGTTAGGCCAATTATAGTTAAGCCCTTATCTAACCTCCTGACCAGTCCGGCCCACATGGCAGTGTCACAGACCGGCGGTTCAATGTCGGCGACCAAAGCACACAGTGGAGGCACATCGGGACAGCGCTACGGGCAACCATTTGCCTCGCGGTTTGCGTCTATGGGTTGCTGGGGTTTACGCATAGCAAATGGAGCAAGCGAGATGAGCTAGTGTGAGCTGCGGCGATGGCAGCGATGAGCAATGGCGGGGGCCGAAGTACGGGACGTCAAACGTGATGTTGTGGTGCTCTGTTTGCCCAACTGGGAGTCGATACAACCTCCTGCGTGGTCGGTTTGGTTCCAAGTTTGGGGGTTAGCTAGAGGACATGCACGAGTTAGAGAATAGGGGGAGAGCAAGAGGTGCTCACGGGGATGGGGAAGAGCGATTTAGCGGCCTCGGGGATGCGCTGACAATGCCGAATTGATGATGGCGAGCGGTGGACAAAGGTGATGAACATGGGGTCGATGCCTTCGACTATGCTCTTCCGGATGTGTCCTTCGGCTTGAGGAGGAAGCGCAGCTCAAAGGAGCGTCTGGACAAGCTGGAGCGGGTGTGTGGTCATCGTTGGCCACACGGGAGGGCGGCAATGGCCGGTGGGAGCTCTCGGGGTCGGTCAGATTCAAGGGCTAGAGGAGAGGGAGGGAGTTCTAGAGCAACGATAGGGCAGAGTGATACGGGCACATCTCCAGGCGCAAGGATTAGCATGGGGAGGCCAAGCTACTCTAGCAGGTTTAGGTGAGCATAGTCTCTTTCCCTATTTCTGTTTTGTTTTAATTTATTTCTTTAGTCTGTTTTGGCATAATAAAATATGAAACCATATTATAAAATTAATAAAATTTATATGTAGACTAAATGGACTTTTCCAGAGGCACATAATAAGTTTCAGAATTATTGGACTTATATTTAATATGTAATAAATATAAATCCACCTCAAATATTTATTGGACTAATTTCAGGGCCCCAAATAAATATTTTTGTGATTCCAAAAGTATTGGTTTGAATTTTAACTCTTGCCAATATTTTTAGAGATTAAAAGGAACATTTTCTTGGATTCGTTTGAAAGGATTTTTAACTTGATTAGTTCTGAAATGATTTCTAAGGGTTTCAACTAACCTGAATTCAAGTTCCATAAATTTAAATATGATGCATGATGCTCCCAAATGCAACTAATATACTTATTTACAAAAAATATTCTAGGGTTGTGACAACTCACCCCCACTAAACAAGAATCTCGTCCCAAGATTCAAGACGTGAGGTAAGGAGAAAGAGGGGACACAAAACTGACACAATCTTCATGATCCAAGTTCCATTTTCTTGAGGACATTGAATCATCACATCATATTGATAGTGATGTCTTTGCTTTGAGTACTTCATCCAACATGGTGATGATAGAAAGAAACACTACAAGAATCGATCTTCTCAAAGATCGAGCAACTCATGGAATGAGATGTAGAAACATCTCTTGAGCTGAGACACAAAACACACTTCAGGAGTGATGGAAAGAAGTAGATGACTAAGGTTTAATTTGGTAGGCAACAATTCCACGCTTAAGTAAGGTGGTGCATGGGTTTCAAAGTAGCGAGGAGTTAATTGCCCTTAATACCATATCAAGGCACCTTAGAAGAGGTGACTCATAGAATCATCTCCTTAGTCAGGAAAAAAGAATTAATTTTGATACAGGGATCATTAAAACTCATAATACCAAACTGAGGCAAATTCGCAAACGATCATCGAAGAAATACGAAAGAATAGCATACTCAATTTGAAATGGAAACTAGGGTTATAGAACAACTCAGCAAACAGAAGGCACAATCCAATTGATACTGAGGATATAACCTAGTGTTTGAGCATGCTTCAATAATTTGAGCGTTTCCATATTCATCAGGATTTTACCAACATCTATGCCAAAGATGTTGTTAACTCTTCATACTACCACGATGAATAAAGATGGGGAATGCAGATGCAAAGGTGGATAACACTATCTTACATTTTAGCTTGACTGGGCCAAGGAAACAAAATCTAGATGATTGACCGAGAGACATTTAGCACTCCGCTTCTAATGTTCTCCTTGATGTACCAGCGTAACCCAATTATAGGCATTGTTTGGTATCTAGAACATCAAGTAAAGGTCAGACTTTGGAAACACAAAAGATCCATAAGGAACAACTTAGAGAATAAGCTGTATGAAATCCTCATGTAGAGGTGGCCAAATTTCTCAACCAAGATACTATAATAATAGGTCTTCCGGCTAAGTGTGTTGGCCACGACGTCCACTTTACCGATTTAGAAAGACCAACATTATAATTCTGGGGAAAACATTCCAGCCACATTGCCTGAGATTCAAATCTGATTGGTGATAGGATATTTCAGACTCGGCATGTCTAAAAAGGAGTTTGCAACACAAATCAACGAGATGGCATTGCGAGATTCTCGGGAAATGAACTACGACAGCAACTCCAATACAGGAGCAGGATTGCAAGATATACGTGAACACATTGTCCAAGACAAACGTGATCACATATACAAGTCTTTTTTTTAATCCTACCATTCCATTACGGAATTTAGTTCTTTTTGAAGATTAAGAAAGATCCGAAATAGCTTGAAATAAATAATAATTGTTCTAATAATAATTGTTCTGAGAGAACCTTGTACTAAGAGTTGGCCATTGATACATGGTATAAACATAACCTTAATGAATTAACTGACTTGTTTTACTTATTAAAATAAAAATCTTAAAAATCTAAAATTTGACCTGTTAGCGTTCTAAGTTCAAAAGTCTAGTAAAGTAAAAAATATGTTTTATGTATCCTTAAATGATATAGGGTTAAATGTTAAATGCTTACAAGAAAATAATACCGATTTCTAGTTGGGAACCTTCATTATGGATAACGGAATCTTGTGCATGAACTAGTATTAGCACAACAAACTCCTTTTCCTTGAACAAATCAACCAGTGGCTTGGTGTGCTAGGGAATACATATGGAATGAAGATGATCAGTCCATCAGACCATAAAATACTTTGCACATGCATGACTGACTTGGGATGATTCCAGGGGAAGCAAAAACAAACTCTCTTGAATTCACGACGACAACTTACATCAAATACATGTGAGTTAGAGGAAGTCGCTTCTTTCACCCAAACATGTACTTCATGAACGGGACATGAAGGTAATGCTTACAAAAGTTTCCAACACTAGCTTGATGTTCATCAAAATCATGGAGAATATAAAGGTGTTACCAATGTTCTTGACAACAATTTATCCAATTTTCCATAAAGATGGAATTTCACAACTGTGTGAACAAGATGATAGCATTGGCCAGACCAAAAGATATGATGTTGCACGCTCGAGGAAACAACCACGAGTAAAACAACATTACGAAAATTGTTGGTCTGATTTGGATTTGATGATAGCCCATACTCAAATGAAAGATTGGATAAGACAGTAGATCCAACAATTGATCACGATGGTCAATTGATAAAAATATCATCTTTCTTCAACACACACACACACACACACACACACACACACACACACAAGATATCCCTTCAAATAGAACTACGTTAGATCACGCTTTTATCTTCCAACTCTCAAAGTTGTTGTTTAAGCTTGACCAACTAGCTCCGGGGTATCCAACACAGATTCTTGGAGAAGAGTGGTTTATTGGAAAACCAACTTGATCACGAACTCGACATAACGTCCAGGAACAATGCTACTTCTTGATCTTGCGTTGGTTTTTCCCTTGAAGATGAAAGGGTGATGCAGCAAAGTAGAGATAAGTATTTCCCTCAGTTAAGAACCAAGGTATCAATCTAGTAGGAGGAACACACAAGTCTCCAATGATAGCACCTGCACAAAAAAACAAATGCTTGCACCCAACATGATAAAGGGGTTATCAATCCCTTATGGTTACTTGCAAGGATGCGATCTGATAGAGATATGTATAAAAGATAAATAAAAGTGCAAAATAAAGTAAAGGTAAATAAATTGCAACAAGGTATTTTTGGGTTTTTGGTCATAGATCTGAAAATAATATGATAAGAAAGACCCGGGGGCTAGTTTTCACTAGAGGCTTCTCTCTTGAAAGAACGCATACAGTGGGTAAACAAATTACTATTGAGCAATTGATAGAAAAGCAAATAATTATGATGACATCTAAGGCAATGATCATGAATATAGGCATCACTCTCATGACAAGTAGACCGACTCCTGCCTGCATCTACTACTATTACTCCACACATCGACCGCTATCCAGCATGCATCTAGTGTATTAAGTTAACAAGAACGGAGTAACGCCTTAAGAAATATGACATGATGTTGAGGGATAGATCCAATCAATATGAATAAACCCCACCTTTTTATCCTTAATGGCAACAATACAAATACATGCCTCGCTACCCATTCTGTCACTGGGTGAGGACACCGCAAGATTGAACCCATTACAAAGCACCTCTCCCATTGCAACAAAAATCAATCTAGTTGGACAAACCAAATCAATAGATCGAAGAGAAATACAAATCAATCTTAATCATGCATAAAAGAGTTTAGAGAAGACTCAAATAATATTCATAAATAATCTGATCATAAACCCGCAATTCATTGGATCTCAACAAACGCACCTCAAAAGCAGATTACATCGAATAGATCTCCAAGAACATCGAGGAGAACATTGTATTGAAGATCAAAGAGAGAGAAGAAGTCATCTAGATACTAGCTATGGACCCGTAGGTCTGTGGTAAACTACTCACACATCATCGAAAGGGTAACAAAGGTTGACTTAGAGGCCCTCCGTGATCGAATCCCCCTCTGGCAGAGTACCGAACAGGTCTCCAGATGAGATCTCACGAGAACAGAAACTTGTGGCGGCGGAAAAGTATTTTTGGTGTGTCCTCTGGTATACGGGGAATATTTGGGTATTTATGGAGCTGAGATTAGGGTTAGAGGTGCCTCAGGGGCCCCACAAGCTCATAGGGCGCCCCTAGGGCGCACCTGGTGAGCTTGTGGCTCACCCGTGGCTCTTCTGTCCTCCGCCTGAAGCTTCGTAGGTGTCTTCTTGCCTAAGAAAAATCATCAAAAAGTATCGTTCCATTTGGACTCCGTTTGGTATTGATTTTCTATAAAAGACAAAAATAAGGAAAAAATAGCAACTGGCACTTTGCACTAGGTTAATAGGTTAGTCCAAAAAAATGATATAAAATAGCATAATAATGCATATAAAACATCCAAGATGGATAATATAATATCATGGAAAAATAAAAAAATTATAGATACGTTGGAGACGTGTCAAGCATCCCCAAGCTCAATTCCTGCTCGTCCTCGAGTAGGTAAATGATAAAAACAGAATTTTCTGATGTGGAATGCTACCCAACATGTTTATCAATGTAACCTTTCTTTATGTGGTATGAATATTCAGAACCATAAGATTCAAAACAAAAGTTTAATATTGACATAAAAACAATAATACTTCAAGCATACTAAAAAGCAATCATGTCTTCTCAAAATATTATGGCTAAAGAATGTTATCCCTACAAAATCATATATCTTGTCATGCTCTATCTTCATCACACAAAGTATTTACCATGCACAACCCCGATGACAAGCCAAGCAATTGTTTCATACTTTTGATGTTCTTAAGCTTTTCAACTTTTACGCAATACATGAGCGTGAGCCATGGATATATCACTATAGGTGGAATAGAATATGATGGTGGAGGTTGTGTGGAGAAGACAAAAAAGGAGAAAGTCTCACATGGACGAGGCTAATCAATGGGCTATGGAGATGCCCATCAATTGATGTCAATGCAAGGAGTAGGGATTGCCAGGCAGCAGATGCACTAGAGCTATAAGTGTATGAAATCTCAAAAAGAAAACTAATGTGCATCCAACTTGCTCGCTGACGAAGACCTGGGGCATTTGAGGAAGCCCATCATTGGAATATGCAAGCCATGTTATATAATGGAAAATTCCCACAAGTAATATATGAAAGTGACAAAATAGGAGACTCTCTATCATGAAGAATATGGTGCTACTTTGAAGCACAAGTGTGAAAAAGGATATTAACATTGTCCCTTCTCTCTTTTTGTCACATTTTTTTCTTTGCGGGCTCTTTCGCCTCTTTTCTTATTTTGGGCTCTTTGGCCTCTTTTTATATATTTAAGTCCGGAGTCTCATCCCGACTTGTGGGGGAATCGTAGTCTCCATCATTCTTTCATCACATGGGACAATGCTCTAATAATGACGATCATCACACTTTTATTTACTTACAACTCAAAAATTGTAACTCAATACTAGAACTAAGATATGACTCTATATGAATGCCTCATGCATATGATTATGCAAAGCAATATGACAATGATGGTGTGTGTCATAATAAAACAGAACGGTGGAAGTTGCATGGCAATATATCTCGGAATGGCTATGGAAATGCCATAATAGGTAGGTTTGGTGGCTGTTTTTAGGAAGATATAAGGTGGCTTATGTGTGAAAGAGCGTAGCATATCACGGGGTTTGGATGCACCGGCAAAATTTGCACCAACTCTCAAGGTGAGAAAGGGCAATGCACGGTACTGAAGAGGCTAGCAATGGTGGAAGGGTGAGAGTGCGTATAATCCATGGACTCAACATTAGTCATAAAGAACTCACATACTTATTGCAAAAGTTTATTAGACCTCAAAACAAAGTACTAATACGCATGTTCCTAGAGGGATAGATTGGTAGGAAAAGACCATCGCTCATCCCCGACCGCTACTCATAAGGAAGACAATCAAAAATAAATCATGCTCCAACTTCATCGCATAACGAGAGATCATACGTGCATGCTTCGGGAATCACAAAACTTAACACAAATATTCTTACTAATCCACAATTACTCACTAGAATGACTCTAATATCACCGTCTTTATATCTCAAAACAAATGCAAGGAATCAAACTTCTCATATATTCAATGATCTTCATGGAAGTTTTTGTTATATCCCTCTTCAACACCTTATCATATTAGGACTAAATTAAGAATCTAAGTAATTTGCCATACTATTTATAAGACTCTCAAAATAATATAAGTGAAGCATGAGAGTTCATCACTTTCTTCAAAATAAAACCATCGCCGTGCTCTAAAAAGATATAAGTGAAGCACTAGAGCAACTACCTAGCTCAAAGGATATAAATGAAGCACATAGAGTATTCTAATAAATTCATGATTAATGTGTGTCCCTCTCAAAAGGTGTGTATAAAAAGGATGATTGTGGCAAACTCAAAAGAAAAGACTCATATAATACAAGACGCTCCAAGCAAAACACATATCATGTGGTGAATAGAAATATAGCCTCAAGTAATTTACCGATGGATCGTAGACAAAAGAGGGGATGCCGTCCGGGGCATCCCCAAGCTTAGATACTTGGTTGTCCTTGAATATTACCTTGGGGTGCCTTGGACATCCCCAAGCTCAGTGTCTTGCCACTCCTTATTCCGCAGTCCATCGAAACTTCACCCTGAACTGGAAAACTTCACAACACAAAACTTAATAAAACACTCGTGAGATCCATTAGTGAAACAAAGCAAATAACCACCTTTAGGTACTATTGTAAACTCACTCCAATTTTATATTGGTGTTATATCTACTGTATTCTAACTACTTCAAGGTTCATACCCCTCAATACTACCCATAGATTCATCAAAATAAGCAAACAACACAATGAAAACAGAATCTGTCAGAAACAGAACAGTATGTAGTAATCTGGACTGTAGACAAACTTATGTAACTCCAGAAATTCTAAAAAAAATTGGACAGCATGGGAAATTTTTATATCAGTAAAGTGAAAAAAAAATAGAATTTTTCGTTGCTCGAGCAGATCAGATCAATTATGTTACTGGGTGCAAAAGTTTATGTTTTCTCACAGAACCAAATCAACAATCTTCCAAGCCATCCCAAAGGTCTTACTTCGCACAAACACTAAATTAAACACTAAAACACAATCATAACAGAATTATAATTGCATAAACACATAAAAACAGAAAATAAAAATATTGGGATGTCTCCCAAGAAGTGCTTTTCTTTAAAGCCCTTTAGCTAGGCATCGATAATTTTAATGATGCTCGCATGAAAGACAAGAATTGAAGCACAAAGAGAGCATCACAAAACATGTGACAAACACTTTTAAGTCCAACATACTTGCTATGCATAGGAATTTTATAAGAAAACAAATTATCAAAGCAAGCAAAAACTAGCATATGCAAGGAAAAAGAAAGAAACAATAGCAATCTCAACATAACGAGAGGTAATTTAGTAACATGAAAATTTCTAAAACCATATTTTCCTCTCTCATAATAATTGCATGTGGGGTCATATTCAAATGCAACAATATATCTATCACATAACATATTCTCTACATGATCCACATGCATGCAAAGTTGACACTCTTCCAAAATAGTGGGATTGTCATCAAATGAAGTCATGACCTCTCCAAACCAACTTTCATAAAAAAATTCATAAGATTGATCACACTCCAAATATGTGGGATTATTTTTACGTAAAGTTGACACTCTTCCAAACCCACTTTCAATATTATTACAAATATTATTACCAATATCATATTCATGATGAGGCTTAATTTTTTTCAAGATCATACGAAACATTATCACCCCAATCATGATCATTGCAATAAGTAGTGGACATAGTAAAATTAGCATCCCCAAGCTTAGGGTTTTGCATATCATTAGCACAATTGAAATTAATAGAATTTATAGTAACACCATTGCAATCATGCTTTTCATTCAAGGAGCTATCGTGAATCACTTCATAAATTTCTTCTTTTAGCACTTCATCACAATTTTCAGATTCACGAATTTCAAGCAAAACTTCGTAAAGATAATCTAATGCACTCAACTCACTAGCAATTGGTTCATCATAGTTGGATATTTTTAAAAGATTAACAAGTGGATGAGGATCCACATACCTTTTGGCTTCTAATTTCCAATAAACATGCAATTATACCAAGCAAACAAGCAAACAAGTAAACAAACCAAGTAAGACATAAGGCAAAAAAAGGGCAAATAAAAAGGTAAATATTTTTGTGTTTTTTTTTCTTTCTGAAAACGTTTTAGAAGTGGGGGAGAGGAAACGAGAGGAAAATGGAGAATAATGTAAATGCAAGAGATGAGTGTTTATGATAGGTACTTGGTAGGCTTGATGTAGCACCTCCCCGGCAACGGCGCCAGAAATTCTTCCTGCTACTTCTTGAGCTTGCGTTGATTTTTTCCTTGAAGAGGAAAGTGTGATGTAGCAAAGTAGAGATAAGAATTTACCTTAGTTAAGAACCAAGGTATCAATCCAGTAGCAGGAACACACAAGTCTCCAAGGATAGCACCTGCACCAACAAACAAATTCTTGCACCCAACGCGATAAAGCGGTTGTCAATCCCTTCACGGTTACTTGCAAGGATGAGATCTGATAGAGATAGGTATAAAAGATAAATGAAACTCCAAAATAAAGTAAAGTAAATAAATTGCATGAAGGTATTTTTGGGTTTTTGGTTTTATAGATCTAAAAATAATATGATAAGAATAGACCCCGGGGCCATAGTTTTCACTAGAGAGTTCTCTCTTGAAAGAACGCATACGGTGGGTCTGTTGAGCAACTGATAGAGAAGTGAATAATTATGAGGAAATCTAAGGCAATGATCATGATATAGGCATCCCCATGACAAGTAGACCGACTCCTGCCTGCATCTACTACTATTACTCCACACATCGACCGCTATCCAGCATGCATCTAGTGTATTAAGTTAACAAGAACGGAGTAACGCCTTAAGCAAGATGACATGATGTTGAGGGATAGATCCAATCAATATGAATAAACCCCCACCTTTTTATCCTTAATGGCAACAATACAAATACGTGCCCCGCTACCCATTCTGTCACTGGGTGAGGACACCGCAAGATTGAACCCATTACAAAGCACCTCTCCCATTGCAACAAAAATCAATCTACTTGGACAAACCAAATCAATAGATCGGGGAGAAATACAAAGCAATCTTAATCATGCATAAAAGAGTTCAGAGAAGACTCAAATAATATACATATATAATCTGATAATATACCCACAATTCATCGGATCTCAACAAACGCACCGCAAAAGAAGATTACATAGAATAGATGTCCAAGAACATCGAGGATAACATTGTATTGAAGATCAAAGAGAGAGAAAAAGCCATCTAGCTACTAGCAATGGACCCGTAGGTCTATGGTAAACTACTTACACATCATCAGAAGGACATCTATTGTGGGGACCCCGACTCATAAGTCGAGATCACCGAATGCACGTGTACAGTGATGGGGGGGGGGGGGGGGGGGGGGGGGGGGGGGGGGGGGGGGGGGGGGGGGGGGGGGGGGGGGGGGGGGGGGGGGGGGGGGGGGGGGGGGGGGGGGGGGGGGGGGGGGGGGGGGGGGGGGGGGGGGGGGGGGGGGGGGGGGGGGGGGGGGGGGGGGGGGGGGGGGGGGGGGGGGGGGGGGGGGGGGGGGGGGGGGGGGGGGGGGGGGGGGGGGGGGGGGGGGGGGGGGGGGGGGGGGGGGGGGGGGGGGGGGGGGGGGGGGGGGGGGGGGGGGGGGGGGGGGGGGGGGGGGGGGGGGGGGGGGGGGGGGGGGGGGGGGGGGGGGGGGGGGGGGGGGGGGGGGGGGGGGGGGGGGGGGGGGGGGGGGGGGGGGGGGGGGGGGGGGGGGGGGGGGGGGGGGGGGGGGGGGGGGGGGGGGGGGGGGGGGGGGGGGGGGGGGGGGGGGGGGGGGGGGGGGGGGGGGGGGGGGGGGGGGGGGGGGGGGGGGGGGGGGGGGGGGGGGGGGGGGGGGGGGGGGGGGGGGGGGGGGGGGGGGGGGGGGGGGGGGGGGGGGGGGGGGGGGGGGGGGGGGGGGGGGGGGGGGGGGGGGGGGGGGGGGGGGGGGGGGGGGGGGGGGGGGGGGGGGGGGGGGGGGGGGGGGGGGGGGGGGGGGGGGGGGGGGGGGGGGGGGGGGGGGGGGGGGGGGGGGGGGGGGGGGGGGGGGGGGGGGGGGGGGGGGGGGGGGGGGGGGGGGGGGGGGGGGGGGGGGGGGGGGGGGGGGGGGGGGGGGGGGGGGGGGGGGGGGGGGGGGGGGGGGGGGGGGGGGGGGGGGGGGGGGGGGGGGGGGGGGGGGGGGGGGGGGGGGGGGGGGGGGGGGGGGGGGGGGGGGGGGGGGGGGGGGGGGGGGGGGGGGGGGGGGGGGGGGGGGGGGGGGGGGGGGGGGGGGGGGGGGGGGGGGGGGGGGGGGGGGGGGGGGGGGGGGGGGGGGGGGGGGGGGGGGGGGGGGGGGGGGGGGGGGGGGGGGGGGGGGGGGGGGGGGGGGGGGGGGGGGGGGGGGGGGGGGGGGGGGGGGGGGGGGGGGGGGGGGGGGGGGGGGGGGGGGGGGGGGGGGGGGGGGGGGGGGGGGGGGGGGGGGGGGGGGGGGGGGGGGGGGGGGGGGGGGGGGGGGGGGGGGGGGGGGGGGGGGGGGGGGGGGGGGGGGGGGGGGGGGGGGGGGGGGGGGGGGGGGGGGGGGGGGGGGGGGGGGGGGGGGGGGGGGGGGGGGGGGGGGGGGGGGGGGGGGGGGGGGGGGGGGGGGGGGGGGGGGGGGGGGGGGGGGGGGGGGGGGGGGGGGGGGGGGGGGGGGGGGGGGGGGGGGGGGGGGGGGGGGGGGGGGGGGGGGGGGGGGGGGGGGGGGGGGGGGGGGGGGGGGGGGGGGGGGGGGGGGGGGGGGGGGGGGGGGGGCAAACCACCCCATGTGGTCACCTCATCATCATGTCTCCGATGCAAGCAATAAAAGTGCTATATGACATGCATAAAAAGGGTTTCTCAAACATGGTCAAAGGGCTGCTTGCCTGGCTCAGCAAAGTCTTCTTGGGTCTTCAATGTTTTCTGGTCCAACTCCTTCATAGGCAACGCAATCTATCGTCGCAAAATAATAACGAGAAAAATAAGGCAATAACAAAACAGAAAAAATCAAAGTGCTCAGAAAAATGTCAACTCATTTTTGTTAAATACTAGGGTGAAAACTAAGAAGGGAAAAATTCCTAGTTTTGGATTTGGAGTCATGGAAACAGTGATAGGAATTTTAAATGACAGGCATAAATGCTCAAATTCAAATTTAAATTTGAACAGTGGAGAAAAGTTGGTTTGATAAGGGTGAAAACTGCACCAATAAATAGGTGGGATTATTACAAGAATTTAGGAGTTAGAATTATTGCATTTGGATTATTATTTAATCCTGCGGAATTTTTGGAAAAGTTACAGAAAAAGAAAAGGAAAAAGGCCACTGTGCAACTGGGCCAGAAGACAGCCGCAGCGCACAGGCCCAGAGGCGATTCGGCCCAGGCGAGCCGAGCGGCACGCGCACGCCAGGTTTGAACCTGACGGGCGGGGCCCAGGCGCCAGTGAGAGAGAGAGGGAGGCGAGGGAGAAGAGAGGCTGACAGGCGGGGCCCGCCTGTCATCCCTAACCCTGCGACAGAGGGCCGGCGAGCTCACCGGCGACGTTTTCGGGCACGGCGGGGTGAGCTGATGGCACCGTTGGACTCCTCGTCGTGTCGCCATTCGGGTGGTGCCCTAGTTGGCTGGAGGGGAGCAGTGGTTCGCCGGCGACGAGGTTCGCGGCGGAGGAGCGTCGGGCGTCGAAGGCTCCGGCCGTTTTCGACTGCAAAACGAGCGGAAAAGAGGGGGGAAACGGTCAGTGGAGTGCGGGGGTTCCAGATCGGGGCTTAGGAGCAGCGGGGAGAGCTTCTACCGTGCGGACGACGGCGAGCCACCGCGGCGGAGCTCGAGCTCGATCTCGAGCTCGAGAGCTTCTGGAGAGGAGCGGGTGGCGTAGGGGGGTGATTAGGGGAGTGAGAGAGCGAGTGGTGAGGAGAGTAGGGCTCGGGGAGGCCCTTAAATAGGCTAACGGCGGGGTGTCGTGGACCCGTGCGCCGGCGGGCTCCTGCTCATTGCCACAGGGCTCGAGAGGAGCTAGCGCCGTGTCTGGGGTGTTGCTGGGCGTGGACTACACCGAGATGAGCTAAGGGAGAGAGCGGGGTAAGGCCAGAGATGCCGCGCGTGTGAGGCCGCTCATTGGAGCTCTCGGGCGGCCGGCGCGCGTGCGAGCAGGGGCAGCAAGAGGGAGAAGGAGGAGGGGGACAGGGGTTTAGCGTGACGCAGACGTCGAGGCACCTCGTCGGGCGCGCTGGGGAGGCCCGAGGTGGCCGGAGGTGGTTGGCAGGGGGTGGCTACAGTGCGGGAGCGCACTGTAGCGCGCTCCAGAGCGCCCATATGGCTGTCCAGGCCATTTTCTATGCTTGTGGGCGCGCCCTTGCATGTCCAGTAGTTTTGGGGGGGGGGGCTAAGGAAGGGATCTTGGCCTTGGATGCTTTGGGTGGCCAGTGGGTGAAGAGAGAGGAAGGAGAAGAGTGGAAATGGGGCTGTCCAGAATAGAAAATTGGTGGTTTCATCCCCTTGATCAATGAGCATTGACTTGTGCTAAATGCCAGAGGTAGAGGGAGGTTAGGAGGAGGTGTGGTAAAGGGGAGAACTCATTTGGATTAGTGGAAGAGGCCCAAACAGGGTTTTTAGTTAAAATGCAGAAGGTGTTTGATATGGTTTTGGGGTACTTGCACTGATTTCCTTCTTGTGAAACTTGGCAGGGGTGTTTGTCATGACAAAATGACAGGGTAGAAGGAAGATGAGCTCATTTGGAAGAGTTTGCTAATGTAACCTTGGCAAACCCTAGAAATTAGCAGAAATGAACTTGTGTAGATCTAGTTGAGCAAATCACTTCCCCTTGATGCATCACTTGGTGTAGTAGCCTCATTTGGTCATGTGAACATGCTCACAAAAGTTGGGGTCAAGGAGAGAAAGTTGGTAGTACAAAGTTGTTCAAATTTGATTCTGGTCAGAGAGGGTTTTGGGGCATTTTGGTGAACCAAAATGACTTTAATTGAGATGAGGCTTGGCAAGGTGATCACAATATGCATTTGTGACTTGCTGGATTTTCCTTGGATTTTTATGAAAATATTTCCTGTAGAAATATTTCAAATCCTTGAAATGGGCAGAAATGGTTTTGGGAGGTTTTGTCCAATATTTTGAACATGACCATGTGTTGAAACTCATATATATGGAAAATATATGTCCACTGAGTTTCCCTAATTTTTCTCAAATATTTTTGAAGCTTTTAAATAATTTTAACCTATTAAAGACCATTTCTGGCCTAAAGAAAAAGCTTTTAAATAAAATAGGAAAATAAATTTTAAAATTATATTTTTGTGGTTTATGGGAGTCCTATATATAATAGGATTCAAATATACTTTTTAAAAGAATTTTCATACCCCAAATCAAGTACTTGTAGTGCAAACCTCAATTCAGGGGTTTTTGGAAAACTAATTTTAGAAAATACTTTTTGGCCAAATTATTTTTGTAAGAAAATACTATATTTCTCTATACACATGGCATGATCATTGGGCAGAAGTTTGGGGCAAGGAGATGAAGTATAGAAGGTGGAGTTGTGTTGACTTTAAAGAGCACTTGAAAAAAATCACAGAGAGAAAACCAACTCAAATAAAAAGCCAAATAATGCAAAAGTTTTTGTCAAACCACACTTTATCATGATTTAGTAGCTTAAGTGTTGTGTCATGAAAATCAGGGTGTGACATCTATGTTGATGTAGAGGCCTTCCGTGATTGAGTCCTCCTCCGATAGAGTACCGGAACAGGTATCCAGATGGGATATCACGAGGATAGAAACTTGCGGTGGAGAAAAAGAATTTTGGTGTGCCCTCTGGTATACGGGGAATATTTGGGTATTTATGGAGCTGTGATTAGGGTTAGAGGTGCCTCAAGGGGCCCACAAGCTGATAGGGCGCCCCCTAGGCCGTGCCTGGTGAGCTTGTGGCTCACCCGTGGCTCTTCTGGCCTCCTCCCGAAGCTTCATAGGTGTCTTCTTGTCCAAGAAAAATCGTCAAAAAGTTTCGTTCTATCTGGACTCCATTTGGTATTGATTTTCTGTAAAAGGCAAAAAAGGAAAAAATAGCAACTAGCACTTGGCACTAGGTTAATAGGTTAGTCCTGAAAAAATGATATAAAATAGCGTAATAGTGCATATAAAACATCCAAGATGGATAATATAATAGCATGGAATAATAATAAAATTATAGATATGTTGGAGACGTATCAAACAACCTGGTGATACTTCCGAGAAGATAGTTAGAAAATCATGAACCACCGATATGTTATCAAGCTCTGAAACAATCTGGCTTTTCAAGGGAAGACAATATGATCAAAAGAGTGAGAGGTTCACACAATCCTAACTCATTGATCAAAGAGTGCACCAAGAAAACTGGACTAAGTAGCACGATCAATCTTAGAATGATGATTCCGGAACCAACACACAAAGAATGAAATTGTCGTTCATTAACTACCAAACAACCGGGTTGCTAGGAGTATTGATTTCACACATCATGGTTCATTTGTCGGCATTCCAGTTACAACCAATACAGAGACTAAGAAATAAATGATGATGGCGAGAAGTATCACTATAACAAGAAGCCATAAGAGGTGGTGCAATTCCCATGGCATACTTGATATGAAAGAGGGTAACACTCTAAGGTAGAACAGATTTAGAAGCTGGATTGGCATTCTTGATTTGTGGGATACAACTGCTTTGACCCAATCCTAGATATGGATGAGGTACTGGAGTTTGTTTCTCCTAGTCATTCTGAAGTAGAATGGCTTGACGGACCACAGGAATAATAGGCACCGATGAACAAAAATGCATACAAACTCTTGACTGTCAACTGACAGGTGAAGGTCGGAATTCCGCCGAAGAGGGGCAACTCAAAGTAACACATGATTTTTTGAGTTGCGGATGCATAGATTAACATGTCGAACAAGGCTCAACATATTTCTTCTGGATAACCCATGCAGAAAGGGAGGATTGTCATAGTCATAATTATGGAATGGAGAACTCATCAAGAGCACTTTTGTTTTGATATTTTGGTTCAAAAGAACTTCTACCAACGATGGTTCTTGGTATTGGAAGAATGATACACCACAGACCTTGAAGACTGGAACAAGGTTACTAATAACCCTAAGGAGCAACAATCACTACCAACAGGAATGAGCGGGATGAATCGTGGGCTCAAGAACCCAAAAGTAGAATACCTACTAACTAAATGGCATCACGAGGCACTTTCGAGAATAATGGCAAGAATTATCACACTGGGGATACAACACAAAGGCTGAATCTCTGGGTGGTTCACTTAAGATAACATAGTTTCCTATTAACTTCAATAGATATGTTAAGGTAATGGAATACCCCAACACAATAATTTGTGTGTCTAGTCTGGCTAAAAGACATCAGAACAGGGAGAATTTTTTTGCAAATGCATAAGTTTATTTAGAAACCTTGGACAACTCGGACATCATAACGATTGTACAGGCCTGAAATATAAGACAACCTGCAAGACAACTGACAACATAACAACTGAATTATTATGGAAACACCGATCCAAGAAGACAACACCTTTCCTATAAGTTTCCAACATAGTAAAATGTCATCCTCGTAGATAGATGAGAAAGCCTAGTTCTTAATCCCCGTAGAAAAGAAGAGGGTGATTAAGAATCAGAGCGACACATGATAAGGAGTAAAAAGAGCCTTGCGTTACCTTCCACAATCAATTCCCCTATGTAACTAAAACATTTCTAGACTTGACTTCGACAAGTTTGGCTTGGTAATCCTACAGGCAGTCAGGTTCTGATACCAAAGCTATCGGGACCTCGATTCTAAGTCACACCGATCTAGCAAGTAACACATCGTAGCACTTTGCGGCTTCACGCATGGTAACCAACGGTTGCCGCCTTTACCTTGGTCGGGGCCGTTTGGGTCTTTTGGCTCACATATATGATTGTGACACTAGCATCCATATGACAAAGAACCCGGGTCGACATGACTAGTCATAAACCAAGGTGGCACAATGTACAGGGGCAAGCATACGTAACCCAATAATGCATGTGTCGGTCATCAGCGTGTAGTCGTAGCAAGCTACAAGGACTCCAGTAAACACCACGTGACATTTCCCCATAGGGACAGACACATGAGCAAACAAGCATACATGCCAGTCAATCCATGTGTTCTGGAGCAGTAGCGAACTACCAAGGCTCAGTGGAAGCACTAGGAGGCATTTCGTTGTAGGAAAGGCGACCAAAGGCAGATAACTAGGTGTCGGATCCCACACATACCAATGCATTTCAAAACATACACACAATATGCACAATATGTGTAGATACAACATGGCATCACAACATAACTCTATGACTCAAAGTATTTATTTACGAGGCTCCAAGGAGCTATACATAGCATCATATTACAAGCATGGGTCTCATGACCCAACATACAAAGGCATACAAACAACTAAAGCATAACGTGTCTGAGTACAGAGAACTAGAAATGAAAAGGCTGAGGAAGACTGACTATCTACAAGACCGTACATAGGAACCAGACCTCCGTCTGGGATTCCCAAACTACTCATCGAAGCCCACATGGAACTACTAGTGAGACTGAAGTCTCTTCTGCAAAAAGATAATTAAGCAACCGTGAGTACAAAGGTAATCGGCAAGACTTACATAAGAACTATCCACTTATGCATCAGTATCAACAAGGGGGTTGTGGAGTTTATCTGTAGCAAGCCAGCTTTGACTCCGTGGCTATCCTGTATTACGACTACTAGTAACTTCTTTGAGGTGAGAAAGCGCACAGAGTCCACATATTCACCATATCAATACACCACTATGGATCCTCTCCCATCTCCCTATGAGAAGGCCATCCAAAACACTCACACTTATCTTGCCCATTTCAAGGTATCCACTTAAAATTCTCTATGAACCATATAAGCCTCCAAGTAGTCCATATCCAAGGATGTGGCTATTCTAATAGATCTTTTTACCCTGCAGGGGTGTACTTCTTCACACATGCTCTCACCACTTACCACCATATACACGTCATGTATCTTGGCAACCTTCATGTGGAAGCCTGGCAAGGGTGTCAGCCACTACCTGACTAACCACGCAAGGATCTAGCCCAGGTTTATCGCCTATCTGAGGGTGAACCCGTAAGGGAAGTCTGGCTATCTGAGGGTGAACTCGTAAGGGAAATCTGGCTAAAGTTTCCATCACCGCCCCAAACAATGTGTGTAGGGTTCCAAAGTCCACCTCGACGGATGGCACTACGCTTGGTACATCGGGCCATGGTGCCTAGTCTGTCCCAAGCCCACATACCGGGTGCGACTTGGTAGACAAATAATGCGACCTACAAACACCAGAAATTAGTTGCATCTCCTGGACAGAGATCAAGGCTATTAATAAGTTGAGAGGGGCACTTAAGCATTCCAATGTGTGGTACTAACTAGTCTTGGATAACATACACAAAACTCAGCTCTTAAGGACGGTCTCGATGAGACAACCAACCATGTACTCTTACATGGCCTCTCGTCGCTACCTTTACCAAATCGTGTTCACACACTTAGCTCTCACATAGAAGGACATGAACGCAACAATTCCAATTCATCGCCCACATGGATTAGACCCTACATGACTCTAAACATAGCAGGCAAGACAAACAAACATGGATGAGTAGTCACATCATGGCTCAAGCAATTCCTACTATGCTAAGATGTTTTAACTATTTACTCTGACAAAGACAGGTCATGCAGAGAAATGGGTTCAACTACCACAACATGTAATAGTTGAATTGTTGCTGTGCTAGTGCATTAAAAGAGAGCATGAGTGAGAGAGTAGGATTGTATTGATGTGATCAAGGGAGTTTCCTTGCCTGACACTTCTGAAGATAGCACTGCTCTTCATCGGTGTTAAAGATCACAACGCAGGAACCGATAAGCAAAGGAGCAACATTCAATTCATGGGAATGATGCACATCTATATGCATGGTATGTCATGTCAAGGTACTAAATTTACCTAATGCATGGCTAGCCAAGTTAATTGAAGTGGAGTTCAACCCTACATCAAATTCCAACTCCAAATCTATTTATCAAGTTTGCCCTAATCATGATTTTCCCTAAAGAGTGGGGTTAACTTGTCCAAACATGCATAAACATGGCATAAACAGATTCTTGATATTTTTCTGATATTTTTCATATATAAATTATTTCATTTGGAGTTACGGTTGATTTCCTATGAATTTTTAAATTTTTAACTATTTTCTAGAATTTATAAATCTTTTCTGATTTATTTTAAATCCAGGAAACACTTATTACGTTAGCACTATGTCAGCAGGTCGGCCGGGGTCAAACTGGTCAAACTGACAAGTGGGTCCCACTGGTTAGTGACACACTAGTTAACAGAGGGTTCAAAGTTAAGCTATGTCATTAACAGGGAGGGGGCCCACATGTCAGTGGCTATGAGGGTTAGGATAATTATGGTTAAGCCCTTAACTAACCTCTTCACTGGTCGGGCCCACATGGCAGTGTCATAGACCGACGGTTCGACGTCGACGACCAAAGAACACGACAAAAGCACATCGGGATCGGGCTGCGGGCAAGCATTTGCCTCGCCGTTTGCGTTTACGAGTTGCTGGATTTCACGTGCATCGTATGGAAGAGGCGAGAGGAGCTGCGGTGAGCTGTGGCCACGGTGGCGATGAGCAATGGCGGCGACCGAAGTACGGGATGTCAAACCCGATGCTGTGGCGCTCCATTTGCCCAACTAGGAAGTGCTACAACCTCCTGTGAGCACATTGAGTATGCTTGCGTGGTCGGTTTGGTGGGGGCTGCTAGCGATGGCGCCTATGCGGCGGCGACGAAGAGCTCTGGCCATGTTGGGGGGGTTAGCTAGAGGACGCGCGTGAGTTAGAGAGCAAGGGGAGAGCAAGAGGGGCTCTTGAGGATGCAAAAAGAGCGGTTCAGCGGCCTCGGTGATGCGCTGATGATGTCGGATCGATGATGGCGAGCGATAGACAGAGGCGATGAAGACGGGGTCGATGCCATCGATTCCGTGCTCTTCCAAATGCGCCCTTCGGCTTGAGGAGGAAGCGAAGCTCAACGGAGTGGTTGGACAAGCTGGAGTGGTGTGTGGTCATCGTTGGCCACATGGGAGGGTAGCAATGGCCAGTGAGAGCTCTCAGTGTCTCTTAGATTTGAGGGCTAGAGGAGAGGAAGGGAGTTCCAGAGCGAGGGCAAAGCAGAGTGATTCGGGCATGTCTCCCAGTGCGAGGATTGGCATGGGTAGGCCAAGCAGGAGGTGGCTGCGGGAGCGCGCACATGCTGGCATGCCCTCGTGGCACGAGGTTGAAGACAACTGCTCCACCTCGGGTGGGCTGGGCCGCAGCTAGGCCGGCTACTATAGCAGGTAAGCCCAGGTGCGCACATTCTCTTTCCCTATTTCTATTTCATTTTAATTTATTTCTTCAGTCTATTTTGGCATAATAAAATATAAAGCCATTTTATAAAATTTTGAAAATTCGTATGTGCACTAAGTGGACTTATTTATTGGATTAATTCCAGGCCCTAAATAAATATTTCTGTGATTCCAAAAATATTGGTCTGAACTTTAACTCCTGCCAATATTTTCTTGGACTCATTTGAAAGGATTTTTAACTTGATCAATTCTGAAATGATTTCTGAGGGTTCAACTACTTTCATAAGTTTTAATATGATGCATGATGCTCTCAAATGCAACTAATATAATTATTTACAGACAATATTCTAGGGTTGTGACATAATTCCTCACCTGTTCGTCGAAGTTGCACAAATGGTATACCTTTAGAAACCTGCTGAAAACGGCAACTTTTTCTAATATAGTTAACCTTTTTTTTCGACATGCACCAATTTGTTTTAACCATTTTTTGGAATAAGAATATTTATATAGCCTTGGAAAGTTGTTGAATAGGAGGAAGTTCTTCAGGTAGAGCATGTTTGTTTCAAATTTGTAATGGATTGGGAGAATTATTTTAAAACACAAAAACAACATACTTTGTGTGTTTTTGCACAAGTAAATACACAATGAACCTCATTTAGAAGAATTTTTGAACTTTCCTGGGCCGACCACGTGAACTTCTAGCAAAAGTGTTTTTTAGACTTTGCATTTTCTTCCTTTTTCTAATATGAAACACACTCCATGTAGTAGTTGAACCGTTGGTTGTTTTCACTTTGAACTTCTCGTTGTTTTTTACCCATAACTCCTAAAACACTCATTGAAATTGAGCAAAAGATATAGCATTAGAAAGCCATCGAAAAGAAGCAACTTTACGTGTTGAGCAGGTTTTCTCATTCGCAACGATTTAAGAGCTTTATCTGAATATGTTAAAACTTATTTTTTCGAATGATATAGACAAATTTTTGAAACATTTAACAGAATAGATCATATGATATCATGTTGGAGACAGTTTGAACAGGAGAAACTTTGGCATGTAGAGAGTTATTTTTCAAAATTCATCGCCGTTTATGCGTTGTCTTTAAAAATGCCCCAAATGACGTTGTTTTTTTTTGTTTTCTCAACTTGTAAATCTTAGGTTTTAATATACTTTGAACTTGTGTGTTATTTTAATTCGAACTTCATGTTTTTTATTTTTTGAGTAAAGAATTGTTTTTTTAAATAAACATCAAATTTGTCAGTTTTTTTCAATTTGAACTTCATGGTTGATTCTTTAATAACAAAGGATATATGAGTTATTTAAAAATGGTAAAATCCTAGATTTTTTAATAAACATGAAACCACTTTGTTATTTTACTATCAACTTCTAAGTTTTTTACAAATGGGAATTTTGTTTTAGTTTTCCTTTTATTTTAATTTAAACTTCTTCAGTTTATTCTTTATTAATGAGAAAAAATCTATTTTTTATAAACTTCAAACTTCTCTGTTATTTTAATTTGAACTTCTTAGTTTTATTATTAGAAAATAAATATGTTTTTATATAAGAATCAAACATTTTTTTGAACAGATCTTCATACTTTTATTTTTCCTAGAAACAGATAGAATTTTGAGTTTTCCGTATATATCGAATTACTTTCGTTATTTTAATTTGAACTTCTTGATTTTATTTCTTTGGCAACAAGGAACATCTAAGTATTTTATAAATATCAAACTGCTCTCTTTTTGTAATTTGGAATTCTTGGTTTATTTATTTTCGTAATGGAAAAATTCTAGTTTTGTATTAAATATTGAACCGATCCATTATTTAAATTTGACATTCTAGAGATTTTTTATTTAGAAAGGGCTAAAATCCATTTTTATGAATTTTGAACTGCTCTATTTTTAAAATTTGAACTTCTTGTTTTTTTCACTTCTTGTTTTCATTCCTTAAAAATGTGGAAAATCTAAAATTTATATAAACAACGAACTGGTCCTTTTCTTAATTTCGACTTCTTGGGTTTTCATTTAGTAATGGAAAAAAATTCCGATTTTATAAACTTTTGTGAACTGCTCAGTTTCATTAGTTTGACCTTCCTAATTTTGTAATAAGCATTGAACTTCTCCGTTATTCAAATTTTAACCTCTAGTTTTTTTAAACGAGGAATATCCATTTTTTATAAATTTTGAACCATTCTATTTTTAAAATTTGAACTTCTTTGTTTAATGTTCAGTAATGGTGCAAAATCTAGTTGTGTAATAAACATCGAACCGCTCCTTTATTTAAATTTGAACTTCTATTCTTTAAAAAAAAAGGGGGAAATCCATTATCTTACTAAACTTATTTGAACCTTTTCTGTTATTTTAATTTGACCTTTTTTATTTTTTGAGAAATGTGGAAAATATGTTTTTCTTACAAACATCAAACATCTCTTTTTTAATTTGAATTCGGACAAATGGTTTATTCCATACAATTTTTTGGATAGGAGTGTGCTCTCCTGGACAAAAGATATGAAATTCTCAAATATTTTATATATTTCTTACAGAAACTTGAACTTCACGCAACCATGACATCAAACAAGCAGAGGAGAGGAAATCATTAAAGAACACATACATAAAATTTTATATTTTGTTATTTAAGATCATATCATTGACCCATTTCTTTTTAGAAATTTGACACTATAGTGCACAAACAGGTAAATATCACATACCCGTAAAAAAATAGGTAAATACCACATTAGGTT
The DNA here is from genome assembly GCA_036873465.1 of Thinopyrum obtusiflorum. Classification (NCBI taxonomy): domain Eukaryota; kingdom Viridiplantae; phylum Streptophyta; class Magnoliopsida; order Poales; family Poaceae; genus Thinopyrum; species Thinopyrum obtusiflorum. Next base: position 27,394 of record JAAAWM010012006.1, read on the forward strand.
AGCAGTTTTTTTTCTTGCGGGCATTGGGTAATTCCAGCAAGCACGAATGCATTTGGCCCTTTTTACGGGCATCTCCTAGCAAGCATGATTCGAGCGCAGGAGCACTCCATCTGCTTTTTTTGCTTCGTTATTATAAACTTTTGAATTGCTATGTTATTTTATTCTGAACTTCTTGTTTTTGTTTGCTTTCCCCTGATTTACTCAAGTTTATTCATTGATTTCTTACATTCTCTCAAGTAATCAGCCAATTTTGTAATTTTCTCCAGACATCCCGTCCTTCGCTCAACTTCAAAAAAAATCCTCATGAATTTTAAGAGTTTTTTACCTAAATGTTTTTATTCTCTGAATGTCTCTTTTAGTCCCTTATGAATTTATATACCTACATGCCTATGAAATTATATACCTATATGTCAGGAATGTTCACCATGTTTTTTAACCTTTTTGCTATTTTTTCAAACTCTAGGATTACTATTTTTTTTGAACTTCATGGGTTTTCATATTTGAACTTCCAGGGGTTGTCATATCAACTAAGATTTTGTTTAACCTCTTCTAGTTTTTGAGGAATGCCCTCAGTTTTGGGATCTCCTTTGTCTGTTATTTTTCGATTTTTTTCAGCAACAATAATACATGAACTTCATTAACTTTTATTTGTCAATCAACCAAAGGTGCAAAATACACACGAAAGAGTCCAAATTTTGTTCGGCTATTTCTTTAATTCTAGACATTTTTGAAAAACACATAGAGCACACAATCACATAGGGAAAATTAAAAAGAAATATGTGGCTTTCTTAGCGAGCAAACAAAGAATTACTCTCGAGAACATCTTCAAGTAACGGATATGTTCGATGTGACTGGGGAAAGCACCTCTGATCATTTCATTGACAACGGACAACATAAGTTCATACAAAAAAAAGCCAACACCAGCAGCTAATCTCTCACAGAAATCTATCTCTCGCACTCAATCTGAACCGTAGCAGCAGCGCACCAAAAACAACCAGATGACGCAGTAGGAGGAAGACAACAAGGCTGGCGGTTCTACTCCACTGTGCAATGCAATTTTTTCATGTGGGAGGGGAGGAGGGAGCGGCAGAAGGATGAAGGTCAGCAAGCGGGTAGAGAGAAGGTCATCTTTGATCTAAGACGAAGGTGGGGAAGGGGATGGACAGAGATGCGCAAGGGGAAAGAAGAAACTTTCCGGCGGGGAGAAGAAGCGCTCGCCACAGGAGAGGAGGGACTCGTCGCAACGGCGGTTGGTGCAGTAACAACCGTGGTGGAGGTTCCCCAACATCTAGTTCTTCATGGAGGGAGGTCACCCCTGTGGAGCTCGACGGGTGGCGGTGGCTCTGCCTCCCCTACTCCTGTAGGATGCGGATTAACATGAGCTACGTGTCACGTCGGTAGATAGAGAGCCATGTCGCACCGATGAGCGCAAAGATGGTGGCGATATTGCACTTGCGAGCAAGGAGTCTTGGTGGTGGCATGATGGAGTGGGGCCGTGTTGGGGAACACAGCGGCGAGATCACCACGTCCACGCTATGCGACCTCGAGAACAGGAGAACAGATCCCTGCGCCAATGGGTGGACGCCGGTAGATGCGCCGGGGACCGCGGTGTTGGGGAACGTAGTATTTCAAAAAAAATCCTACGATCACGCAAGATCTATCTATGAGAAGCATCGCAACGAGCGAGGACAGTGTGTCCACGGTACCCTCGTAGACCGAAAGCGGAAGCGTTAAGTAACGCGGTTGATGTAGTCGAACGTCTTCGCGATCCAACCGATCAAGTACCGAACGCACGGCACCTCCGCGATCTGCACACGTTCAGCTCGATGGCATCCCTCAAACTTCTAGATCCAGCTGAGGTTGAGGGAGAGTTTCGTCAGCACGACGGCGTGTTGACGGTGATGATGAAGTTACCGACGCAGGTCTTCGCCTAAGCACTGCGACAATATGACCGAGGTGGAAATATGTGGAGGGGGCACCACACACGGCTAAGAATCAACTTGTGTGTCTATGGGGTGCCCCCCTCCCCCGTATATAAAGGAGGGGAGGAGGGGGCCGGCCGGCCTCATGTTGCGCCCCCAAGGGGGGATTCCTACTCCTACTAGGAGTAGGTTTCCCCCCTTTCCTAGTCCAACTAGGAGGGGGAAGGAAGGGGAAGAGGGGACGAAGGAAAGGGGGGCCGGCCCCCCTACCCAATTCGGATTGGGCTTTGGGGGGCGTGCCCCACCTCTTGGCCGCCTCCTCTCTCTTCCAATAAGGCCCATGAAGCCCCATTGACCCCTCGGGGGGTTCCGGTAACCCCCCGGTACTCCGGTAAATGCCCGAACTCATCCAAAACCATTCTGGTGTCCAAACATAACCTTCCAATATATCAATCTTCATGTATCGACCATTTCGAGACTCCTCGTCATGTCCGTGATCACACCCGGGACTCCGAACTACCTTCGGTACATCAAAACACATAAACTCATAATAGCGATCGTCATCGAACGTTAAGCGTGCGGACCCTACGGGTTCGAGAACTATGTAGACATGACCGAGACACATCTCCGGTCAATAACCAATAGCAGAACCTGGATGCTGATATTGGTTCCTACATATTCTACAAAGATCTTTATCGGTCAAACCGCATAACAACATACGTTGTTCCCTTTGTCATCGGTATGTTACTTGCCCGAGATTCGATCGTCGGTATCATCATACCTAGTTCAATCTCATTACCGGCAAGTCTCTTTACTCGTTCCGTAATGCATCATCCCGTAACTAACTCATTAGTCACATTGCTTGCAAGGCTTATAGTGATGTGCATTACCGAGAGGGCCCAGAGATACCTCTCCGACAATCGGAGTGACAAATCCTAATCTCGATCTATGCCAACTCAACAAACACCATCGGAGACACCTGTAGAGCATCTTTATAATCACCCAGTTACGTTGTGACGTTTGATAGCACACTAAGTGTTCCTCCGGTATACGGGAGTTGCATAATCTCATAGTCATAGGAACACGTATAAGTTATGAAGAAAGCAATAGCAATAAACTAAACGATCATAGTGCTAAGCTAACGGATGGGTCAAGTCAATCACATCATTCTCTAATGATGTGATCCCGTTCATCAAATGACAACTCATGTCTATGGTTAGGAAACTTTACCATCTTTGATTAACGAGCTAGTCAAGTAGAGGCATACTAGTGACACTTTGTTTGTCTATGTACTCACACATTTACTAAGTTTTCGGTTAATACAATTCTAGCATGAATAATAAACATTTATCATGATGTAAAGAAATATAAATAACAACTTTATTATTGCCTCTAGGGCATATTTCCTTCACGCGGGATCCACACTAGCGGCACGGCCTCACCAGAGCGGGTGGATCCGGGAGCCGACAGCGAGTGAGGAGGCTCGCTGGCCGGGGCAGAGGGGTGCTCGTTGCGCAGAAGGAGGCACACCGACCGCGGGGGAGGTGGTGCGCCGGCCTTGGAGAAGGGGTGCCGACCATGCAGGAGGAGGCCCGCCGCCTCGGAAGAGGTAGATAGGGGATCCAGAGGCGAGGGTGCTGTCACAGCGATGGGGTTGGAAGATCTGAGAGAGGAGGAGCGTCACCACGCTGGGGGTCGTTTGGTTGTCGGGGAGGGCGGCGAGTGGGCCTAGTTGGGTGGGTGAGTGCGGGAGGACCACCGCGCGATTTCGGAGGATGGCGGCGGTGCTGGCCCGATTTTGGGGAGAGTGGTCGGGGATCGAAGGGGTGGGGATTAGGGAGGGGATCGTGGGAGCGGTTTATTGCGCACAGGTTCGGAGAGTTCGGGACCATAGCTGGCCAAACGGGTCGGCCCAGCACGGCATGGCCCGACCCATCCTAATCGTGCCTGGCACGGCCCGGCCCGCCAAGGCACGATTATTATATGGGCCGTGCCGTGCCGGCCCGCGTGCTGCAGCCTGCAGCCTAGGCACGGCCCAGCTGATAATCGGGCCGGCCCACCGGCACGCCAGGCCCACTTGTCTGCCTGCTATTTGGTGCACCAGGTGTTTTTAGCCTATTTTTACCTGTTGGGCCACATAGAGCGATATAAAAAATAAAAATATATAATCGGGCCGTGCCATGCCGGCCCGCGTGCTCCGCCTAGCAGCCCAAGCACGGCCCAGGGAGTGCCACGTGTTGGGCCCGACCAGTTCAGCCCATGTCGTGCCGGCGTGCTCGTGGGCCGGCTGGTTGGCCCGACCTATTTGGCCAGCTATATTCAGGACCATCCCCGTGCACCCTATATATAGGTGTGATGTTTTCATAATATTATTCTGATCCTAGAATCAGAATAGTGCTACTATATATATATATAGACACACACATAAACACTATTCTGATCACGGGATTAGAATATTATTCTGATCACAACATGAACTTCCTGAGTTACACGCCTGAACTTCCCTCTGTATGAACCCGACCTTCGGGCTATCTTCGCAACCGTGTCTTCCCGCGCGAATTATTCTGGTTAGTCATGTTCTGTATGATGTAAGTGGAATCAAGAAACGGTTTTAGCAACTAAATGCCCGTATTAAATAGGAATCTCGCTCGTTGGCGGATTTTGCTCTCGGAACATGATGAAATTGCGGTTTTTGCAATTTTACTACCTGAGTTGTTCGACCTAAACTTCCCCGTGTGCTAGGTTGAACTTCTGCCAACATTGCCCAAATGGGGCTTGCGATATACCGTTGGAAAGCTATGGACACCAGTATCATAACCCAAGTTAAGTTTTTGGCAAAATGTAAGCGGTTTAAGAGCAGTTTTGAAAACCATTTTTTCTTCATACAAAAACATGAATTGTATTTTTGATCGCATTTCTAAACCGTTTATCGAAATGAGGCAAATAATATGGCGTTGGAAAGCTTCTGCAAAACCGCTCCTTCCGCATGTTGAAATTTTTCTCTAATTCCCTATGGTTAAAGAGTAATTTGGAAAATCATAAAATTTCGCAAACCGAACAACCAAGTTCGTATTTTCAATGCCATTTCTAAACGGCTAATCCAATTGAGGCAAATGATATGGCGTTGGAAAGCTTATGAAAATGCGCTACTTTTTAATGTTGAAAGTTTTTTCTAGTTTTGAACGGTTTAAGAGTAATTTAGAAAACGGTACAAGTTCCACCGAGTTCGTATTTTCGATATGTTTTTTTAACCATACGTCCGAATGCAGCAAATGGTATGGCATTGGAAAGTTTGAACAAATGCGAAACTTTTTGGTATATATTGTTTCTCCCAATTCGTTACGGTTTTACGTCAATTTAGAAAATGGCTAAAAACGTATTTTCGTCGTAATTTTTACAAACTTTATCGGAACGGGGCAAATAATATACCGTTGAAAAGCTATGGAAAATGCAAAACTTTTTCATGTTGATGGTTTTCTCTGATTCCTATCCGTTTTCAAGTAATTTCGAAAATGGCGAGATCATTCGTTCTGCCTTCGAAACAGATTATTCGAAAATGCACCGCGTGAAGACCTTGAACTTCTCGGCATGTCTACTTGAACTTCACTATGTTTTTCACGTGCTTTTTTTTCTCGTAGCTCTCCATCCACTCACCAGAATTGAGCAAATAATATACCGATGGAAAGCTGTTGTAAACACGCAAATTTCCCGTGTTGATCATTTTTTCATACTAGCGACGATTTTAGAAGTTTTTCATGCGAAATTCATTCAGTGCAGTAGTTGAACTTCCTGCTGTTTTCACGTTGAACTTTTGTGACGTATTTTCGTTTGTAATTTTCTAATCCATCCGTGAGTGTTGCACAAATGATATTCCTTTTGTACAAACCTCTCTCACAATATATTTTTTAACTTTCTCCGACCGAGGACTTGAACTTATAAAAATAAAAGTTTTAGTCTTTGCCTTTTTATTCTTTTTTTAATACAAAATGCACACCCGTACGTGAACTTCTAGCAGTTATCAATCTGAACTTCTCTCGGTTACGTGAAAATATCTCAGTTTTTTATGAATATTAATCTGAATTTCTTAATTCTTTTTTTATGAATTCTGAAGCGCTCTATTTTTAAAAGTTGAACTTCTTGTTATTTTATTTTTGAACTTCTGGTTTCCATTCTTTAATAACGAGGGAAATCTGAGTTTTCTATAGCCATCGAACTTCTCCATCTTTTTAATATGGACTCCTGGTTTTTTTTCTTAATCTTTTTTATGAAATTTTGAAGCGCTCTATTTTTAAAAGTTGAACTTCTTGTTATTTAATTTTTGAACTTCTTATTTCCATTCTTTAATAACGAGGAACATCTGAGTTTTCTATAATCATCGAACTTCTCCATCTTTTTAAATTGGACTTCCTGGTTTTATTTCTTTTAGTAACGGAAACAATCCTACTTTTTGATAGACATCGAGCCGCTCCGTTTTTAAATTTCAACTTCTAGGTTTATTTTAAGAGAGAAAATCTGTGTTATAAAATTGTTTGAGATGCTTTTTTAATAACCTTCTTTGGGTTTGTGACAAGCATTGAACCAGTTGCGCCGCACCAATGATATTAAAACTCAGATTTTACTGACGATTTTAAAAGTTTTTCATGTGAAATTCATTTAGTGTAGTAGTTGAACTTCCTGCTGTTTTCACGTTGAACTTCTGTGACGTATTGTCGTTTGCAATTTTCTCATCCATTCGTTAGTGTTACACAAATGATATTCCTTTTGTACAAACCTCTCTCACAATAATTTTTTTAACTTTCTTCGACCGAGGACTTGAACTTACACAAATGATATTCCTGCCGTTTTGAAGTAAATTAGAAAATGACGAGATCATGATTTCTGCGTTCATCACAAATGGAAATGCAGTGCTTGAAGTAGTTGAACTTCTCGGGCATGTCTGTTTGAACTTTACTCTGTTTTTGACGTGCTGTTTTTTGCCCGTAACTCCCCAACCAATCGTGTTGATCATTTTTTCATACTTGCGACGGTGCAAAATATTTTTTTGAATGCGTAAAAATGTATTTTTAACGGTATACATAAAAAATTTAAACCATTTATCAGAATGTAGCATATAATATACCGTTGGAAAGCTTATGAATAGAAGCGACTTTTTCATCTACATAATTGTTAGAAATTCGTTGCCTTTTGAGAAGTATTAAAAATGGCAAAAACAACATCCTTTTTTGCTTTGTTTTTAACATGTAATTGAAGGAAGGATGTCTCGCACTAGAGATCTCGAACTGCTCCGCAAGGAGCACGTGAACTTCTTGCAACAAACCTTTTAGGCTTTTAGTTTTTTATTCGTTTTATTCTCATCTGAAATGCATTCCGTGTAGTAGTTGAACCTCCCGCTGTTTTCACTTTGAACTTCTACCACATATTTTTGTTCATAATTTCTCACCCGTTCATCGGAGTTGCACAAATGATATACCGTGCCGATTACTTCTCTCACAAGAAGTTTTGAAACTTTCCTGTGCCGAGCACCTGAACTTCTTGCAACTAAATTTTTATACTTTAACTTTTTAATTCTATTTTTCCCATACGAAAACACACACCATGCAGTACGTGAACTTCTGGCTGTTATAACTTTGAACATCTCTCCGTTTCACTTTAGTAACGGAAAAAATCTGAGTTTTTTATAGACATCGAACCGTACTAACTTTTTTATTTGAACTTATTTGTGTATTTTTTAGAAATGTGAAAATTGGAGTTTTGGAGTTTTGTGTATTTATTTTAGATATACGTTTTGTGTAGTTTTTTTACTATATGTTTTTTTGCATATGAACTTCTTACGTGACTTTTTAGTTGAACTCATTTTACCATATGATTAGAGAGATAAAGTAAATGAAATTTTCTCAATTTGCTCATTGACGGTTTTAACTTTAAAAAGAACTTGTTTTGTTCTCTGAATATTGAAGCATTTTTTGTTTTTGAACCTCTATGGTTCAGTTTTATTAAATTTAAGACAATTAATAAAATGTTAGAGCAAGTGGCCTATCATCCAACACGAATACAAACGAGCATTGTCGGGTTTTTACATGTGAACCTCCCACCGTATCCTTTTGAACTTCAAGATTTCTGATCTGCTTCACGCAAACATACAAGTACACGCACAACCCCGTCAAGCAAACAAAAAAATTCATGTAAAAATATGACCAAATTCGTGTAAATTAAGAGAAGTCCACAAAGCCATGTTACACATACACCTTAAGCGTGTTGTATCTGTAAATCTAAAACATTTTTGTTCCAAATTTGATATTTTTTTACTATAAACAGTAGGGTAAGACTTCACTTTTTTGGGGGAGCACTTGCAACTAATAACAACTGTGTGCTGGTCCTAGAAAACTATGGTTCCTGGAAACCATAGTTTTATGGTACAAAGTGGCCACTCTACAAAAACCATAGTTTTCAAATTTCTGAGCTCAATGAATCAGCTAGAAAAGAAGAGCACAGCATCCGAACCTCCCATGGCCATGAGCAGGAGCATTGCCACACAATAGAAAATAGGACAATACCAATTATCCACCTTTTACAAATTTTTCAGTCTGGTAGTAACTAGTTCAACCAAATTGCAGGTCAAACTATTTGGTCCAGGTTCACTTTATCCACTTCTGATAAAGCTCAGGCTCTAAAATCCAGGACTACAATTTTTTATGGCTTGTATACTAGATCGACCAAATAGTACAATCTCGCTCTTCTCCATCATAAGACGACCATTTGGTGGAGTCTGCAGAGTTGCATTTCCGTGTCATTTGGTTGAACTAGTAATAACATGACCACTGTACTATTCTTCTTCAGATGTTCACATATGATGAGCTAAACTTTTTCATAACAGTAGCTCATGGCCATGATTTTTTTATGAAACTCCACAGTTTATGAAACTCCACAGTTTCTATTCTTTGAATTCCATGATTTTTTTGTTTACATTCTTTTGGTTTGAACTTCGATGTTCGTTACACCTGAACTTTCGAAATCACCCCTTTTTATACACATTTTTCTCTTGAATCCAAGGTCTGCAAAAACAAAAGGAAAATTGGGGTCAATTCTCATAAGCAAGTTTCCCATGGGCAGTAATACATGAGCTTCTCATGTACAATACTTTTTGTCTTTAACTTTAGCGGGTGGAGAGTCACAAGTGGACGGTGGCGCGCGTTGATGAACAGGAAGAGAAGGAAGATTGCTGATGAACAGGCCGAACTTCTCTATATGAACTTCAGTGTGAATTTACATTTTTTTTTCTGGACATGAATTTCGTATACAAACTTCTATTTTTTGTTAGACAATTTTGAATCTTTTCCATTTCTTATACGGAGTATTTGAACTTCTTTTATTTTTATACACAAAAAGAAACCAAACTACCAGTTTTGCACGAAACAGACACAGAATGCACGCACACACAACCACATGCCGCACCCACTCCATACACACAAAATGAACGTCTCCTTCTCTCTGCACAGATCACTGGTGGCAACGGCTGGAGAAAGTAGCAGCACCGCTCGTACACATGGAGGTTGGCGGCCGGGCACCCGGCAAGGGACGACCAGGACGACCAAGCAAGAACATGCATCTGTTTTTAGCATCAAAACAGTAGTAACACATGAATTTAAGAGAAAGAGGGAGAGACATGGAACGAAATGGAATACAGCCCCGATTGCCACCACATCCTCCTGGGCAAAGGCACACTGTGAGGATGCTGCTCCATTGCTCTACTTGCTGGCACCGCGAAGTAGAAGCAAATTTCTGCACTTCCCTACACGATGAACCATCACGCATCCAATTTTTGAACTTATTGACTTTAATAGCAGAAGTAGAGAGAGGAGAAGAAGTAGAGGGATAGACCAACACCGAGAGCACTGTGCAAGGACAAAATAGCAGCAGCACTGTTGCACATGGAGACCTGCAGTGACTGGGAATGCACGGGAGGAGCCGAGGAGGTCATCGAGCACTTGTCAGTCCAGATCGAAAATTTCTGTCAATTCAGAGTAAATTTATGTGAGTTCTCTGCACGGGGGGACCTACCGATGAGTGTAATCTGGGAGGATCAGATCGGGGAGCATGAATGGGAGTAGTAAGGAGTACCTGGTGTGCTCCTGCACCCGTCGCCGGACATGAGGAAAAGGGGGCGGGCTGGAGAGACAAGGCTAAGCTAGGGGGCAATCGTTGTAACCTCCCCTACGTCTCCTGGGGGATGCGCCGGGTGGAGGCGCGCGACCGTTGCGCTCTGCATTTCGGGCCAGCTGGTTCGATCGTTGTGTCGCGGTAGCGCTGGATCGAACGACGATGCGGGAGGAGGCCGGCGGCGCTGGATCGAGCGAGGCTGTGGGAGGAAGCCGGCGGCGCTGGATCAACCGAGGTTGTGGGAGGAGCCAGAGGCATTGGACGGGGGGAGGGGAGGCGGCTGCGCTCGACGGGCGGGGCTGCGGGAAGAGGCGGCGACGCTCGACAGGCGAGGCCGCTGGCGGAGGCCGGCGGCGTGGTGGCAGCGGCGAGGCCGCTGGAGGAGGACGGCAGCGAAATGGGGTCAGGGCATCGACAAGGAAGGTCGTGGGTGGGGTATACGGCCGTTCAGGGATGTGGTAACGGGCTGCTTTTTTTCCCTTTGTGTGGATCCGGGAACACCACGATCGCCCGCCCCCTATATAGAGGGCGCTGTGATCCAAATAACTACTCCCTCCATTTTTGTATACAAGGCCACTATCAAAATTACAATTTATAGCTATACAAGGCCACTAACACCAATCGAGATAAAATTTATGAGGTTTGCCTCGTACTAGCAACCGAGGATATTAATACCACATGCATGCATGCGGGGGTGAGAAGGTTGGTTTTAATGCACCGCATTAATCAACCAATGAGGAGTGAGAGAGTTGTCTTGTTGTGCGTTGAAGAGAAAAATACACATTAATTAACACGTCAAGCGAGGAAAAAAGACTAGTTTACAACATTGGCTTAAATGGCCATTAGTTTCTACCTTGGTACCTGTAATATGGGTTTTTGGCCTTGTATACAAAAATGGAGGGAGTATTCTGATCCCAGGATCAGAATAGTAATACTATGCATCACCCAGGTTGCAGAATAAGTTATTCTTCACCCGAGGTAATCTTACGATCGCTTTATAAAATAAGTTACGTTTGGAATACAAATAGTTACATTCATATTGATTCACTACGTAAAATTTGGTATAAGAAAACAAAAAATAGGTTATAAGACCAAAAATATCGCATTTTATGTATGTTTTTACGTTCATAACTTTACGTAACATAAAATATTTTTTATGGCGAGTATATATTTTCTTACGTTCTCTTGCGTATGAAATAAGACAAAATTTACGAAACCTCAAAATACGATGCATTGACGTCAAAATAGAGAGGGGTGAAGAATAATTATTCCTCACCCAAGGTGACGATATATGGGGGGGGGGGGGGGGGGGTATATATATATACATATACATACTAGCAAAACATGCCCGTGCGTTGCAACGGGAGAAAAGGTGTCCTTGCACCGTCCTACTTGAATGCAACATGTAAGCATGTTTATGATCGGAGCAAACACGGTTGCGATGAATCAGACGACAATGCGGTTCAACGATAGTGCCGGCATGGATGAGCGCAGAGTTGAGGTGTTGAAAACGGCATCGCAAAGACGTCCACAACAGTTCGTGATGTTGATCTCTATCTCTGGTGTTGGAGTGAATGAGCGTGGAGCCCGGATGGAAGTTGAAACAGGGCATGTCTTCGGTTGGCATGAACAGTGTAGCATCCGGACTGTCTCATCTGGTGACAGGGAGTTGCACGTCAAATTCTACAGAAAACACATATCAGCTGCATATTTTTTTTAGAAAATAGAGCGGAGAAGATGAAAAAATGATGCAAATTTCATGTATCAAGCCGGTGTTGTGGGGTTTTGTGGGCAGCTTAGAGATCGCCGGCTTTGCACTTTCTCGTGCTCGCAACGATCAAGCACCGCTTCCATCATTTTCAACGAAGCCACAACTTCGTTGAAGTTCCATCATTCCATTTCCCAACAAAGCCACAAATTCTTTGAAGTATCCCAGCCTACTATTGCACGCATGCACACATGAGCCTCTTGCATCAATACTAAGCCCAACCAAAGCACCTCTTGCATCACGTATGAGCCACAACTTCTCTTAAGCAAATTTTCAATATATCCCATGTATCATGCAGCCTCCAAGCCTCCAAAGCACTTCCCCTCTTCCATGTGAAGGAGTCCTTTTAATTAGCTCACACCATACAATGTTGTTAAACATATATAAATTAGTGAAAATAATGTGATTGGAGCCATGTGGGATTATTCAACATGAAATATCCAAAGACATTAATACTGTAGGTTGGGCTCTATTTTTTGTACGTTGATGAAGCCATGTGCACGCGGCCCAGCCGCTAGAGCAATGGCCCAGGCCCAATCCTGATCTAATTACAGGTTGAAGAGCATATACAAATAGAGCGCAACTCGAATTTGTCCATAAAAATTACCTGTCGCAGTTGGTCATCACGTTCCTTCCATTGCAGACTACCAGTGAGAATGTCGTTGGTTCGAATCTCCATCCCACTAAGTTTTTTCCTTTTTTTTAGGAAAAAATGAACCTGGCGTAGACACTTGCAGGGGGACGTAGGAAGTCCATACATGTGCAGCGGACGGACGAAGGGGGCCCAAGTGGCCGCGAACGTGGCCCAGATTTGAACTTTTTAACGTGGCCATTGTAAACAAAATTTTAGTACCACCTCGTTTATATTTCTATGCGAATCGTAAAAGCGTATTACGACGGGGCAGAAGCGCATTGTGACGGTGAACCCACGGAGTCAATCCGTGCTTTATTATTAAAATTATATATATATATATATATATATCCTAGGATCCTAGGATCCGAATAGCTATTCTGATCTCAGCGCCCTTGTATAGACGTGAGGAGATGTTTCCGAACTCTGCAAAAAACGATGGAAGAAACTACCCGACCCAAACCTCCCCTGTTTTCCATCGGGCTACGCCCCACGGCCCCACCCGGGCGCTGGTGCCCTAGCCCGCTGCGCCGTGCCCCTCGAACCTCCCCACCTCCACCTGACTCCGGCCACCTACCGCCACCGCTGCACGGGATACCGCTGCCGCGCAGGGATCCAGAGCCGCGCAAGGTCCGGCCGACCTTCTTCCCCAATCTTCCACGCCGCCTCGCCTCCAGTATCTCAAGCGCCGCCGTGGAGCGCCCCGACGCCCCAGCGATCCACCCGCCGCCACCGCGGATCCCCATCGCCTACACCCTCCGCCGCCGAGGTTGCCTAGCAAATCCACCTATCATTGCGAATCACCATCGCCTTCGCCCGCCGCGGCCGCGTCCACTCAACGCCTTCGCCCATGGCCCTGGCCGCGCCCAGCTCCTCCTCCCGACGACGTCCACCGGCCACGCGCAGTTCCTCCTGTCGACGACATCCCCTGTGATTCGTGCCTCCTTCATGCTCCGCTCCGGCCACAACACGTCCGCCGCTGTGCCACCCACCACTACTCCACTCCCGCGACCAACTACCTCCAGCGATGACTGCCGCTCAGCGCCTACCGGGCCTCCATTCGTGTTCTTGAAGCAGCAGCCGCCGACCACGTCGCTTGTTCATCTTTAAAAAGCAGCAACCATCTCTTTATCTGAACTGATGGAAAATCTCATTCTGGACTTACGAGTGCTTCATGGTCTCCTCACGTGCAGTGCCCGGACGCTGCGATCTCCATGAGCAACAGTGCTATACTGTGGACGATGGATCGGCTGTGACCACGGCTGATGAATCGGCTGTTACCCGTATCTTCCCTGGTCAAAGCTTTTATTTTCTTCTAAAGAAATTGGTTGTGTTCCTTTGCTCTTCTTCCCGTGTGAGTGTGAGTTGTGTACAGAAAGGAGTAACTTGAAATATTGGATGCGTGATGGTTCAAATATTGCTAGCTGTTGTTGTCTGATCGCTGCTCTCTGCTGTTGCCGACCATTGTTGGCTATTGATGTTGCGCCCTGTCGCTGTCCGGTGCCACCGCCACTTTCTGACTGCTATCGGTACACTGGTGCTGCAATTCAACATGACTGCTAGAGAGATTAGGTTCTGCTGCTGTCTGTGGTTGAGGAAATGAGAAGAGCACCGAGCACCGGTAGCACCGAGCGCCGGCCTCCCCCATCTCCTTTCGTCTTCCTCTGCGCGTGATGAACGCCATGGCAGGGGCCGTGAGATCGCCAGATTTCTTGCTCCTATAGCCAGCGCCACCACCTACAGCCGGCGCCGTATCGTCCAGGCCGTCCAACTTCATCGCCTCAGGCCGTGCACCTCCGCCTATGTGAGCGCGCGCCACACCTCACAACTTGCTCCGCTTCAAGGCGCCATGCTTGTGGCATGTGACCTCGTTTAATGTCTGAAGTTGGTTCCTTCCCCCTGTCCTAAAACTGTATCCAAATCAAAACATCGATTCGTTCACCCTTCCAAGTTCTGTATTGTTCTCTAGGTGATTCGGATGTGTGAAGTTCAGCTATACTGTCCCCCTGTCCAGTTTGTGTACCCTTTGTGTTTTTGTTGTTGCTGTAGGCCGCAACACATGTCGTCCTCATCCCAACTTGGCCCCATGTCGTGTGCCAAATCTTGTAACTGACCATGAAGCTTTGCGTCCCTGCTACTGCTACCTAAAGTGCTCGCTTCCTCGACTGCAATTTGGAATGAAGTGAAATAGCTTTTGCTAGAGTTCAGATTATCGAATGGCAGAGGTTGCTCTAGAAACTAGAGTAGTAAACTTCAGGCTTCAGAGTGCACATAACTGAATGTTCATTCAGTCAAACCTATTGGCATCGAGGTTATATGAAGATATTCAGAAGTTCAAAAAGAAGAATTCCATGAAAGTTCAAAGTCAAGAAAGAGAGCTACGAAGTATTATATTACTAAAAAGATTAGTGTGTTTGGTGCCTGTGTGCTGAGTGTGATGTCTCGTGTGTGTGTGCCCTCACAGTGGGGTTGTTCATGTGTTCTCGTGTGTGCTGCGAGCTCATGTGTGCGCTTTGGTTTTTTTAGCATTCGTATGCGCTCTGGTGTGTGTGTGTGTGCGCGCGCGCGCGCGCGCGTGTTGCGTGCATGCTCCGGTGTGTGTGCTTTTGTGTGTGAGTATGGTAGTTTGCTTATTGTGTCCTTATATATGTTGAGAAAAAAGTAGTTTGCTTAAGGCAAAAAACTTGCAACTTTCATAGACACTCACATTTTAAACTTTAGAAGTTCACCGAATAAAATAAAAAATAGAAGTATGCTTTGAAAAACAATAAAAAATAGTTTGCTCGCATTTGTGATTTTAGAGACAAAAAATTTAGGAAGTTTAGAAAATGCAAATGAAAATGTGTGAAAAGCAAACACGGGTAGTACTATGTATAAAATTGGAAACTCCAAATCTGCTAACGGGAAGATTATATAGAACTTCAAAAAAGGTAACAAATTATAATAACAGAGAAGTTCAAAGTTTATAAAAAATTAGAATAACAGAGCATTTCATTTCTGCTGTTAAACCGAGAAGTTCTAATTAAACTAACAAAGGAGTTCAATTGTAATAAAAAAACTGGATTTTTTTTTGTTTCTAGAAATATAACTAAGAAGTTCAAACTTTAAAACACAAAGCACCACGATATTTGTATACGAAGAACGAAACAAGGCTCGCCTAGAATAATGTTAACTCTCGAAGTTCATATTTAATAAATTAGAAGTTCGACAAAAATGAGAAAACAAAAAAGAGCAGCATATGTTTGTACAAAAAAAAGCTCATGGATGTTCCCGTCTTTGGAAAATGGATTTTCCTCATTTCTAAAATAAACTAGAAGTTCAAATTAAAAATTTGATCATTTAAAAATCATAAAAAAAACATGGATTTCCTCATTTCAAGAAAAACCATGATTTCCAAATTTAAAAGACAGAGCAGTACAATGTTTATTACAATACCCAAGAAGGTCAAACTCAAGAAAACAAAGCATCTCAACACAAATTTATATAAAAAGAATTTTATCCGAAGTTCTACTCTAAAAAACGAAGCAATTCGATGGTTATACAAAATTCAGATTTTCCTCATTATTAAGGAATGAAAACAAGAAGTTCAATTATAAAAAATAGAGCAGTACAAAATTCATAAAAATGATTTTCACCATTTCTAATCAAAAAACTCTAGAAGTTCATATTTAAATAAGGGAAGGTCCAATATTTATTAGAAAACTAGGATTTTTCCGTTACTAAAAGAAAATAAACCAATATGTCCAAATTACAAAAATAGAGCAGTTCGATATTTATAAAAATCTTGGATTTTTATTGAGTTTTTTTAGGAGTTATGGGTAGAAAAGCAGAAGTTCAAATTGAAAACAAACAGCGGTTCAACTACTACATGAAGTGTGTTTCATATAAAAAAATAAAAAGGTAAATTCTAAAAAGAATTTTGCCAGAAATTCATGTGGTCGGCCCAGGAAAGTTAAAAAATTATTGTGAAGGAGGTTCACCGTGTATTTACATTGCAAAATACACAAAAAAATGTTGTGCAAATCCGATGAACCGACGAGTTTTCACGTTACTTAGAGAATAAAACCAAGAAGTTCAGTTGGAAAAAGCGGAGCAGTTTGATATTTATTTGAAAAATCAGATTTTACTAGTTACTAAAGAATAAAACCATAAGTGCAATTTAAAATAACGAAGAAGTTTGGTGTTTCTAAAAAAAACTCTAATTTTCACATTTCTAAAAAAAACACAGATTTTTTTCATTACTAAAGTGAAATAGAGAGAAGTTCAAATTGTCAACAGACGAAAGTTCACGTACTGCATGGTGTGTGTTTCGTATGAGAAAATATGAGTAAAACGGCAAAGTCCAAATTTTTTTTGCTAGAAGTTCAAGTGCACAGACCGAAAAACCAAAATGTTCCTCTTGTTCAACAAGTTTTCACAACGAAAGCTCAAATTAAAATAACAAAAAAAGTTTAGAAAATTTAATTAGTAAATGGATTTCCCCGTTTCTAAAAGAAACCTAGAAGTTCAAATTAAAGTAATGGAGCGGTTCAATGTTTATTCAAAACTCGGATTCTAACCGCTAATAAAAATAAAACCAACGTGAGGTTCAAATTAAAATAACATGGAAGTTTGGAGTTTATTAAAACCTAAGATTTACATGTTCGAAGAACAAAAACAAAAACCAATGCCATTTTGGCATTTTTAAAACCAACTCATAAAAATGGAAAACATTTCTTGCTAGAAGTTCAAGTGCTTAACGAGGGAAAGTTGGAAATTGCTACCCACTTTATGTACACATAATTCTCTCTCCCATTTGTGTCTATGTTTTTGCAAATAAATCAAATTTTAAAAAAATGTGGAGGGGGTCCAATATTTATGAAAAACTAGAATATTTTGATGCTAAAAAAATAAACCAAGAAGTCCAAATTACAAAATAGAGAAGTTCGATGTTTATAAAGAAACTCAGATTTTCCTGGTTAGTAAAGAATAAAAATGACGAAGTTCAAATTAAAAAAGAGGAGTAGTTCGATGTATATGGGAAACTCAAATTATTATTGTCTCTAAGAAAAACAAACTATGAAGTGCAATTTACGAAAAAAATGTTTGATGCTTATTTAAAAACATATTTCCTTTCAAAGAATATGACTAAGAAATTGAAATTAAAATAACAGAGAAGTTCGAAGTATATAAAAAATTCAGATTTGTTGCAAGAAGTTCACGTGCACCTCCGTGCACGGTTCAGAATTTATATTGCGGGACGTCCGACCTCCAATTACATGTTTTAAAAATGGCAAAAAATGATGTCCGACCTTCAATTGCGTGTAATTCGACGTATACACAAAAATGCGACAGAAGTTCATAGTGAAAACAACGAGAAGTTCAAGTACTGCAAGAAATGCATTTCAGGTGAGAATAAAAGTATAAAAAAATAAAAGCTTAAAAGGTTTGTTGAAAGAAGTTCAAGTGCTCTTTCCGGGGAAGTTCAAAAATTCTTGAGAGAGAGAGGTCCACCTTGTATTTCCATGTTCGAAAACACACACAAAAAATTGTTGTTTGCGTTTTAAAATAATTCCCGCAATCCACAAAGAAGTTTAGTTATTATTTGGGAGCAATTTGATTTCAAAAAGAAAATAAAAATTCAAATTATAAAAATGGAAAAAGTTCATGTACTACATGGTGTGTGTTTAATATGAGAAAAATGAATTAAAAGGCAAGGTCCAATTTTTTTGTTGTTATAAGTTCGAGTCCTCGGTCGGAGAAAGTTAAAAAAATATTGTGAGAGAGGTTTGTACAAAAGGAATATCATTTGTGTAACACTGATGAATGGATGAGAAAATTACAAACGAAAATACATCACAGAAGTTCAACGTGAAAACAGCAGGAAGTTCAACTACTACACTGAATGAATTTCAGATGAAAACCTTTTAAAACCGTCGTGAGTATGAAAAAAATGATCAACACGGGAAAGTTGCGTGTTTACAACAGCTTTCCATTGGTATATCAGTTGCTCAATTCCAGTGAGTGGATGGGGAGCTACGAGTACAAAAAGCACGTGAAAAACAGAGTGAAGTTCAAATAGACATGCCGAGGAGTTCAAGTTCTTCACGCGGTGCATTTTCGTCGAATGTGTTTTGCGATAATGGCAGACCGCATGATCTGACCATTTTCAAAATTACTTGAAAACGGCTAGGAATCAGAGAAAACCATCTACATGAAATAGTTTTGCATTTTCCGTAGCTTTTCAATGGTATATTATTTGCCCCATTCCGATAAAGTTTGTAAAAATTACGACCGAAAAACATTTTTAGTCATTTTCAAAATTGACCTAAAACCGTATGGAATTGGAAGAAACAATATATATCAAAAAGTTTCGCATTTCCTCAAGTTTTCCAACACCATATCATTTGCTGCATTCGGACTTACGGTTAAAAAATTAGCTCGAAAATACAAACTCGGTGGAACTTTTACCGTTTTCTAAATTACTTTTAAACCATTCAAAATTAGAAAAAACTTTCAACATGAAAAACTAGCACATTTTCATAAGCTTTCCAACGCCATATCATTTGCCTCAATTGGATTAGCCGTTTAGAAGTGGCATCGAAAATACGAACTCGGTTGTTCGGTTTGAGAAATTCTATGATTTTCCAAATTACTCTTTAACCATATGGAATTAGAGAAACTTTCAACATGTGGAAGGAGCGGTTTTGCAGCAGCTTTCCAACGCCATATTATTTGCCTCATTCTGATAAACGGTTTAGAAATGCGATCGAAAATACGGTTCACGTTTTTTGTATGAAGAAAAAACTGTTTTCAAAACTGCTCTTAAACTGCTTACATTTTGCCAAAAAATTAACTTGAGTCATGATACTCGTGTCCATAGCTTTCCAACGGTATATCACAAGCCACATTTGGGCAATGTTGGCAGAAGTTCAACCTTGCACTGGGGGAAGTTCAGGTCGAACAACTTAGGCAGTAAAATTGCAACACAGGCATGTTTCATCACGACCCGAGAGCAAATCCGCCAATAATCAAGATTTCTATTTAAAATGGGCATTTAGTTGCTAAAAACCGTTTGCAGATTACACTAACATCATATAGAACATGACTGACCAGAAAAATTCACGTGGGGAGACACGGTTGCGAAGATATCCCGAAGGTCGGGTTCCTACAGAGAGAAGTTCAGGTTGTGTAACTCAGAAAGTTCAGGTAATGATCAGAATATTATTCTGATCCCGTGATCAGAATAGTGTTTAATAGCTTATTCTACACCCCCTAGTAACACTATGTACAAAATCTAGTAAAACGGTGTACAAAATGTAGTAATTCAGAAAATATTTTTTTATCATCTATGTTTGTAATTTACTACATTTTTATGAAAATTACTATATTTTACATAGTGTGTTACCATATTTTGTATGTACCGTTACTGGGGTGTAGAATAAGCTATTCTACACTCACGCTTAGTTTAGCATTACTATATATATATATAGGGGGGGGGGGGGGGGGGGGGGGTATATAGAGAGAGAGAGAGAGAGAGTAGCACTATTCTGATCCCAGGATCAGAATAGTTATTCGGATCACGATCGACCCTATATAGGGCGCGCGGAGATGTTCCTGGATTCAGCCCACCCGAACTTCCCGTAAGAGAAAAAAGTTTCCTCGGCGGCCCACCTTATCCACTCCCCTCCGCATCCTCCCACGATCCCTTCCCAACCAACCTCCCGCTGCCGCCTCCCAGGCTCTGGCGCGCCTCCCGGCGCCCCCTCCCTCGGCCCGGACGCGCCTCCGCCGCCGCCCACCCTGGCCCCGACGCGCCTCCGCCGCCGCCGAGGCCTCGACCTAATCCCCACGCCCCCCTCTCACCTCCCCTGTCAGCGCTACCCCCACCTCCATCACAGGCAACAGGCGCCGCCGCCACCACCTTCCTGCCCGGCAACAAGCACCGCCGCCCCCGCCTCCTTCCGGCGGCAGAAGCACTGCTGCCCCCATCTCCCTCCCTGGCATACGCACCGTCGCCCTCACCTCCCTCCCCGGCAGACGCGCCGTCGTGCTCCACCTCCTGGCCGGGCCACCGCGAGCCTCCACCTCTAGGCTTCCCGACGACCCCGTTCGATCCAGCCCAGTTGGTTCAAGATTTATCCGGTGACTCCCTGCAGATACTTCCTGCCCCGCCATCCTCCCTGCTCTGCTAGGGCCCGGCGACGCGTGCCACCAGATCCTCCCCGCGCCGAAAGCACTCATCGGGAGCTCCACACCGCCGGGCATCCCCCATGCAGCAGAGGGCGCCTCCCTCCGGCAGTCCAACTCCGACGCCTGCCGCTAGCCAACCTGCATCAGCACCGCGGAGCAATCCTCCCCTCAACCCCCTCCTATCCCACTGCACAACAGTGGCAAGAACCAGCTGTGGCTATTTTTGTAGTGTGATTTTTGTGTAAAAAAGTAAGTTTATTCTTTGATGCGAGGATGGTTCCCTGTGCAAAAGGCTTGCAGAAGAGATTTCTATTTCCTTTTAGTGTTGTGTTTTTCTTAGCAGAAAGAAAAGAGAAGTTCAGTTTCTAACGATGACGCTGTTCTAATGTGCAAACCAATTAAAAAACTGTGTGGTGTAGGCTATGGCAGCAGCACCATTTTCCTCTTAATTGTAACTTTTGCGTTTCTGCTACTGCTAACAGAGGAGAAGAATGGCCAGCACCGAGCCACTGCTGCTACTACTTGTGATTGCTTGCACAACTTACCAGGAAGAAGACAAAACGAAAAAAATGATGGAGTAAAAGAGATAAAAAAGTAGTGTGCATACATGGTGTGGATAAGAAACGTGTGGTGTTTGAGAGGATAAGGAATGTATGCTACTATTCAATGATAAAACTAGGAAACGTTCTATTTGACTAGTGCTCAGAGTCAACTATAAAGCTTGTATTTTTAAACTCCGATTCACACTAGAACTTTATAAAAAAGAATTCAAATTTATTTGCTCTAATGTTATTGTCTGCTCTAATGTTTTCACTACTTACAGTTCAAAAAGAAAATAACATTCAAACAAATTAAAAACTTCGGTGAGATCAACAAGCAGATTTCATTCAATCTCTCACTTCAAAACACATGGAAAAAACCATGTAAAAATTACATGAGAAGTTCATCATTAAAAAAAGACGAAGTTCAAATGAGAACAAAAGGAAGAAAGTATCACTAGTGAGCACGCCTTCGTGCCGGTCACTGCATACCCCCGCATGATGATGATGGTCGTGTGACCCTCTTTCCCAAATGGATTTTCCCTGTTTTCAAAAATAACCTATAGGTCGAAATTTAACTAATGGATAAGTTCGTTGTTTATTTCATAAACCAAGAAGTTCAATTATAAAAAAATGAGAAGTTCAAAAAATACAAATGTAGAAGCTCAAAAATAATAATGGAGGAAGAAGTTCAAAAAAATTCAACTTAAAAAAACATTTCAAAAGATATATATAAATGATTTTCCCTGTTTTAAAAAACTAGAAGTTCACATTAAAATAACAGAGTGGTTTGATGTTTATAAAAAAATAGAATTTTCCCGTTACTAACCAAAAACTAAGAAGTTCAAATTTTAAATATGGTGAAGTTCAATGCCTATAAAAAAATCAGAATTTTCTCGTTATTAAAAGAATAAAACTCAGAAGTTCAAATTTTAGAACATCTTGATGGTTAGATGTGTGTTAAAACCATGTGAGTGTATGTGTGTGTAGGTGCGTGCCAACACAAAAGTTCGGATGAGGAAAAGGTAATAAAATGAAACCTAAAAATATTCATTGCAACAAGTTCCTCCCAAGAAGGAACACACCACCGAAATATTGACATGGCTAGGAAAATTTAAAAAACTGATTTTCCCCATTCTATAAAAACTAGAAGTTCAAATTTAAAATAATGGCACGGTATCATTGTTTATATAAAAAAGCATTTTCCCCGTTACTAACCAATAAAACTAAGAAGTTCAAATTTAACAAATGGTGAAGTTTGATGTCTATAAAAAATTTGGATTTTTCACATTGTTAAAAAATAAAACCAAGAAGTTCAAAATTTTAAAACAAAGAGGTTCAAAAAACTCGATTTTCCTCGTTACTAAAGAATAAAACTAAGTACAAATTAAAATAACAGAGAAGTTCAAAGTTGATAAAAACCTCAGATTCTCGTTCTAAAGAATAACTAATAAGTTCAAATTAAAAAAAGGGAACAACAAAAAAAGATTTAAAAAGATTTTCCCCATTTTTTTTAATTCGGATTTTCCCCGATTCTAAAGATTAAATCAAGAAGTTCAATTTTAAAAAACGGAGTAATTCAATGTACATTAAAAAACTCAGCTTTTCTCCTTACTGAAGAATAAAACCGAGAAGTTCAATTTATTAACGTGGAGAAGTTTGATATTTAATTAAAAACTCTAATTTTTTTGGTTACTAAAGAATAAAACAAATAAGTTCAATTCAAAATAACGAAAAAGTTTGATGTTTGTAACAAAACTACAATTTTCATATTTCTAAACATACATAAAATAAATTCTAATAAAAAAGTTAGAGCGGTTCAATATAGAAGTTCGATGATTATAGAAAACTCAGATTTTCCTCGTTATTAAAGAATGAAAACAAGAAGTTCAAAAATAAAAAAACAAGAAGTTTAACTTTTAAAAATAGAACGCTTCAAAATTTCATAAAAATGATTAAAAAATAAAACTAGGAAGTGCATATTAAAAAGATGGAGAAGTTCGATGATTATAGAAAGCTCAGGTTTTCCTCGTTATTAAAGAATCGAACCAAGAAGTTCAAAAATAAAATAACAAGAAGTTCAACTTTTAAAAAAGGATTAAGAAAATCAGATTAAAATTCATAAAAAAACTCAGATATTTTCACGTAACCGAGAGAAGTTCAGATTGATAACTGCCAGAAGTTCACGTACTATACGGTGTGCATTTTGTATTAAAAAAATAATAAAAAAGCAAAGTCTAAAAGTTTTGTTGTTATAAGTTCAAGTCCTCCGTCGGAGAAAGTTGAAAAAATTATTATGAGAGAGGTTTGTACAAAAGCAAATATCATTTGTGTAACACAAACGAATGAATGAGAAAATTACAAACGAAAATACGTCACAGAAGTTCAACGTGAAAATAGCAGGAAGTTCGACTACTATAGTGAATGAATTTCAGATGAAAAACTTTTAAAATCATCGCGAGTATGAAAAAACGATCAACACGGGAAAGTTGCGTGTTTACATCAGCTTTCCACCGGTATATTACTTGCTCAATTTCGGTGAGTATTCCGGTGAGTGGATGGAGAGCTACGGGCAAAAAAATCACGTAAAAACAAAGTGAAGTTCAGGTACACACGCCGAGAAGTTCAGGTTCTTCACGCGGTGCATTTTTGAATAATCTGTTTCGCGATAAAGGCAGAATGAATGATCTTGTCATTTTCGAAATTACTTAAAAACGGCTAGGAATCAGAGAAAACTATCAACATGAAAAAGTTTCGCATTTTTCGTAGCTTTTCAACGGTATATTATTTGCCCCATTCCGATAAATTTTGTAAAAATTATGGTGAAAATACTTTTTTAGCCATTTTCAAAATTGACTTAAAAAAGTAAAGAATTGGGAGAAACAATATATACCAGAAAGTTTTGCATTTCCTCAAGCTTTCCAACGCCATATCATTTACTGCATTCGGACGTACGGTTAAAAAAATAGATCAAAAATACGAATTCGGTGGAGCTTATACCGTTTTCTAAATTACTCTTAAACCGTTCAAAATTAGAAACAACTTTCAACATGAAAAAGTAGCGCATTTTCATAAGCTTTCCAATGGCATATAATTTGCCTCAATTGGATTAGTGGTTTAGAAATGACATCGAAAATATGAACTCGGCTGTTCGGTTTGTGAAATTTTACGATTTTCCAAATTACTCTTTAATCATAGGGATCTAGAGAAAACTTTCAACATGTGGAAGGAGCGATTTTGCAGCAGATTTCCAACGCCATATTATTTGCCTCATTCCGATAAACGGTTTAGAAATGCAATCAAAAATACGATTCACGTTTTTTGTATGAAGAAAAATCGGTTTTCAAAACTGCTCTTAAACCGCTTACATTTTGCCAAAAATTTAACTTGGGTCATGATACTGGTGTCCATAGCTTTCCAACGGTATATCGCAAGCCTCATTTGGGCAATGTTGGCGGAAGTTCAACCTAGCACAGGGGGAAGTTCAGGTCGAACAACTCAGGCAGTAAAATTGCAATAGAGACATGTTTCATCACGACCCGAGAGCAAATCCGCCAATGAGCGAGATTCCTATGTAAAACGGGCATTTAGTTGATAAAAACCGTTTGTAGATTACACTTACATCACATAGAACATGACTGACCAAAAAAATTCGCGCGGGGAGACACGGTTGAGAAGATAGCCCGAAGGTCGGGTTCCTACAGAGGGAAGTTCAGGCGTGTAACTCAGGAAGTTCATATTGTGATCAGAATAATATTCTGATCCCGTGATCATAATAGTGTTTATGTATATATATATATATATAAAATGTTCAGTAGCTGTGTGTGGTCTAAATTTGTAACATGTCTGTGTTTTGAATTTGGCCCCAACATCATGCTCCTCTGGTGAGCTAAGAGAGATTTCTGTATGCGGGCTGCACAGACTACCATTTTTATAATTTTTAAAATATCACCTGCTTATGCTTCATGACGTGTTTGTTAGTCCTATTTTGCCATGTACAAAATAATCTGTCTTGCTCGCTTCACTGTTGTAACTATATTTTTGCCCTAGTCATGTGTACCTACGGAAACATTTCAGGATGAAGTGACATCAACACAAAGATCTGAGAGCAGTGCGGCATGGCCGTTACCAAATGAATTGGAATTGGAATGTGATGATGTTCTCGAGCATCAACTAGAGGTGGCAAGACAACTTGTACATGATTCTGAACATGCAATCAACATGTTGAGACTGGAGTTGCAGGTATTAGATGCAGGAGTCAAAAAATGAAACAAGACGCTGTGGTAACCACAAAGGAATTGGAGATTTTGCATACTGAAATTTGTGTTATCTGAATCTGGCCAATCCTATTTTCTGAAGAGATTATAGTTCAAATGGTAAGTTCTGTTGATGCGTGTCCATGATGTATGTGTTTTATTTGCCCAGTGTATGTAATTTGATGTTTGTGTACGCTTTATTATCACTGGTGCTGAACTATAATGCCCAGTGGGTATAATCAGCTGTAATTTCTTTATTGTATAGTGTAGGATTATTCTTCGTTTCTATGCCTTAGTCTCTTTATTGTATAGTGTAGGTTTTTTTAGAGGCGATAGTATAGAGTAGGATAATTCTTTGTATATGCTATGTCGTTGAAACAGGGGCCAACATGCCCAAACATTACCTGGACACCATCCGAACGAACAAACATGTGTAGTCAAAGCGGGCCTTAATTGGGTTGGTCAACATAATATTTAGTGGATCCCAATCGATGTGGCCCACTGTAACAACGGCTCTTAGCAGACCGTTAATAGGCCAAAAGCTCGATAGGGCCGTATAAATGGAAATGGCCCGCGGGCCTCTAGCAGGCCAAAATAAATGTCAATTTTTTCTCGGCCCTTTTACTTGACGGGCCAGTAAGAGCCTGAAAGTGTTTTGGGACAGAAGAGACCCGAATTACAAACTAGGCTTTTAACAGGCCAAAAGTCGTATCAGGCTGAAATTGGGCCCTGTGGAACGTGGGCTGCTAATTGACCAAAAATCAGGTGGCACCGTCAAAGGCCCAACTGTTGTGCGGGCCGTTAACAGGCCGAAACACAAAATGGGCTAGGAATTGGCCCCTTTACAGAAAAGGCCGAGGAAAGGCCGAAAGTCCCAACGGGCTAGAAGTTGGCCCAACTACAAAATGGGCCGAGAAAGGGCTGGAAGACGTACCGGCGGCATATTGGTCCATATCTATAATGGCCTGCTAACAGGCTAAAAGAAGGTCGTGCTGTGATTGGGCCCAAAGACATAGCGGGCCATTAACGGCTGGAACTGGCGATGGGCTGGAAATTGTCAAATCTAGAATAGGCCTTTGATGGGCCGATTCTGTGTAACTCGTATTGGTCGTGCTTGTGAATGGGCCTGACTCAAGTAGGCCGCTGATGGGCCAGACCGCTTATTTTGACAGACCCAACCTTTTAGCCTAAACGGGCCACTGTTGGGCCGATCCACGTGTCGACGTACCATAGGCGTGTCCCGTCGACTCGCTGGATGACACCTGTCCCAATGCGGAGCTGACATGTGGATACTAAGGTGAATCAAAATTTTACATGTGGAAAATCCCCATTGGTCCGGGTTGTTAACGGGTTATCGGATCCAAACCGGAACCCGATAGCTTAACGGCGATCCGTTACGGTGGATGGCACGTGTCGGTACCCTTGACGAAACCACTTCCATGATGCGCCATTTATTGTCATGGGAGTGGACACTTCCGTGATGATAATTTTTGTATTGTCATGGAACACTTCTACGACTGCACAGGTATGACTATCTTGATTCTGTCATAAAATCGTCATGGATGTACATGCATGACAAAAAACGTGACCTACTGTGACAAACACGTATCATCACGGAAGTGGTTTTTTTTGTAGTGATAGTACAGATAAGTATCAATCCAGTAGGAGAACCAAGCAACACCTCATTAGCAGTACCTACACGCAGAATAACAAATGCTTGCACCCAACGCGAGCAAGGGGTTGTCAATCCCTCGGCGGTTAATTGCAAGGAACAAATCTCGTAGTGATAGATAGATAGATAAAACACAAAATAAAATAAAGTAAAGAAAATTGCAGCAAAGTATTTTTGGCATTTTAATAAATGATAAAAAGTAGACCCGAGGGCCATAGTTTTCACTAGAGGCTTCTCTCTTGAAAATAGAATACGGTGGGTAAACAAATCATTGTTGGGCAACTGATGGACAAGCGAATAATCATGACGATATCCAAGGCAATGATCATGTATATAGGCATCACGTCTGAGACAAGTGGACCGACTCCTGCCTGCATCTACTACTATTATTCCACACATCGACCGCTATCCAGCATGCATCTAGAGTATTAAGTTCATAAAGAACGGAGTAACGCCCTAAGCAAGAAGACATGATGTAGACAAAGTACACTCATGCATGAATAAACCCCATCTTTTTATCCTTAATGGCAACAATAAAAATATGTGTCTTGTCCCTTTGTGTCACTAGGATATAGATCACCACAAGATCGAACCCATTACAAAGCACCTCTCCCATTGCAAGAAAAATCAATCTAGTTGGCCAAACCAAGTCAATAGATTGGAGAGAAATACAAAGCTATAATAATCATGGATAAAAGAGCTCAGAGAAGACTCAAATAATATTCATGGATAATCTGATCATAAACACACAATTCATCGGATCCCAACAAACACACCGCAAAAAGTGATTACATCGAATAGAACTCCAAGAACATCAAGAAGAACATTGTATTGAAGATCAAAGAGAGAGAAGAAGCCATATAGCTACTAGCTATGGACCCGTAGGTCTGTGGTAAACTAATCACACATCATCAGAAGGGCGGCAAGGTTGATGTAGAGCCTGATAGAGGCGAGGGTCCCGATCTTTCGATGAGATGATAACTATCGATTTAGTGGAGACGACTTTGACGATCCGACTACAAACGTGCATGATGTTGCGCCTTAGCAATCGCTAAACCAACTCCGAGAGGTTATTGACCACACCGGAGCACAATCAACCTGACCAAGAAGGTCTATTCCTCCAAGCAATCGAAGAACAAGCAAGAATATGATAAAGCAATCTGAATATTGTGAATATAGATGAAGTACTGATAAAGTTGGGGATCCGATAGCGGTCTTGGTCTGGTCGTTGGACACAAACGAAGTACACGAAGTTGCAATGGTTAACTTTTAACTAAACAAATCCCAAGGAAAAAGCTACTAGATGGATCTACGTGTATAGGAGCAACAGGTGGCGGCCAAGGAGGTGGGAGGATGTCCCAAGGCATCCAAAAACCAACCCTAGATCATACAAGGCCCATGGGTCCAAGTGGAGGTGATGCAACATGTTAGGACTTGTAGTTTGACTCGGATTCTGCTGCAGCATCAGATTGTTTCGTCAATAACTCAACGCTCCAGACGAATTTGAAGGTGAATTCAATTGGGTTGGAAAGATCACGAAATCTACTTTCCAACAAAAAAATCACCCAATTCGGAGTCCGTATGAAAGAGTTCTTGGCGTTTTGAGTCAGGTATGTCTGTGCAGTTCGAATCTGAATCCAGAACGTGAGAGACTTGGACTCTATCTTCTCTTGGCCCAAAAGTGACGTGAGAGGACTTTTGGAACAACACCTAAACTTCTCTTTTCCCCTTATCTTCATATGTGGATTGTACAAATGTCCCATACACCTGCAATTAGACATGACACAAAAGTTTGGGAAGCATTTTTGTCCTCGATGACATAAATAAATTATTGCATAGTTTGCATTAGAAATCACCTGACAAATATACATGTATGCAATATTTTTGGTCGTATCCAAGGTAGTCATGTCCTCATCGGAGCCCCTCTGTGGTCAGTTCCCCCTCCAAAAGAGTACCACAAAAGGCCTCTAGATGGGATCTCGCGAGAACAGAAGCTTGCGGTGGCGGAAAAAGTATTTCGGGTGGCTCTATGTTGGTTTCCCGATTATAGAGAATTTATAGAGGCGGAATTAGGTCAAACAGACGCTCGTGGGCCCCACAAGCCACCAGGGTGCGCCTACCCCTCTTGGGCGCGCCCTGGTGCCTTGTGGGCCCCTCCTTCATCTTCTGGCCCTCTCCCAAAGCTTCTAGGGTCTCTTATGTCCAGAAAAAATCTCCAAAAACTTTCGTGGCATTTGGACTTCGTTTGGTACTGATATTCTGGAAAACCAAAAACAAGCAAAAACAGCAAATGGCACTAAGTTAATAGGTTAGTCCCAAAAAATGATATGTAATGACATATAAATGCATATAAAACATCCAAGATCGATGCTATAATAGCATGGAACAATCAAAAATTACAGATACGTTGGAGACGCATTAGGTACATGGGCCTTCGGCCCATTCACTGTGCGCAGATAGGGTGTGGATGTCCGGGCCTTCATGTCAAGCCGGATGTCCGGGTTGGCTCTGGCTTCAATGTTGTAGGGTTCTGTTGGATTTCCGGGCAGGGGGCAGATGTTCAGGGTCGTCGGGCTGGATCTACGGGCCCTATAGCTCCGTCGGCTGCTGGGCTGCTGCTGTGGCTGCGGTCTCCAGGCGTCGGATGTCTGGGTCGTGGGCCGGATGTCATGCCGCTGTAGCCTTGCGGTGGTTCCTCTCTTTGTGCTCCTTCACCCATGTACTTGGGGGCTTGGTCGTGATTCCGAACATCTCCGAGAGGGTCTTCTTGGTACCTAAGCACACATAGCATTCCGGCTTGAGGTAGTAACCATGTCTCACGTGGGTCATATGGAAGCTCACTAAGGAGAGATGTCACCTCGGTCTCGAGAGCTCTTGCACGTGCTCGTGTCATCGGTCCACTTGGCACTTGGGGAGACGGAGGTAGGTCTGTGGGGATGACCGTAGGATGCTCCGCATCATCTTCCACCCCCCACTTGGGAAAGATCCGACCTCAGATCAAAAACCTCATCACCGTGGAAGGGAGATAGATCCTTGAAATTGAAGATGTCGCTCATGTTGTACTTGTCGCATGGGATGTCGATCTTGTATGCATTGTTGTTGTAGCATGCTAGCACCTTGAACGGTCCATCGACTCGAGGTAGTACTTTGGACTTGCGTTCATTGGGGAAGTAATCTTTTTGGAGGTGTAGCCACACAAGATCTCCGGGGTTGAATACCATGGGGTGCTTGTTGAAGTTGATGTTTGTCATGAGTCATTGTACTTGGCACTTGATAGTGTGCCTTGTATCTTCATGCACCTTCTTGAGATAGCTCACTCGTGCACTCACGTCCATGTTAATGCGCTATTTTAGTGGTAGCGGTAGGATGTCCAATGGGGACAACAGGATGAATCCGTAGACGACCTTGAAGGGGGACTTGTCGGTAGTAGAGTGTCTTGCTCGATTGTAGGCGTACTCGGCGATGGGTAAGCATTCCTCCCACTCCTTGATGTTCTTGTTGTTCAACACGCAGAGGAGAGTAGATAGTGTTCGGTTGGTGACCTCCGTTTGGCCGTCGGTTTGTGGATGGTATGCCGATGAGAAGAGTAGCTTTATTCCGAGCTTGGTGCATAGTGTTTTCCAAAAGTAGCTTAGGAACTTGACGTTGCGGTCCAAGACAATTGTATTGGGCACTCCATGCAATCTCAAGATTTCACTACAAAAGAGATTTGCAACATGAGAGCATCGTCTATCTTGTTGCAAGGAATAAAGTGTGCCATCTTAGAGAAACGGTCTAGAACAACAAATACCGAATCTCTTCCATTTTGAGTCCTAGGAAAACCAAGCACAAAATCCATACTAATATATTCCCATGGGTGATACGGAATAGGAAGTGGCATATATAGACCATGGGATTGAGCGGTAGACTTAGCTTTGCGACATGTAGAGCATCGGTTAGTGTAGCGTGTGACGTCATGAAACATCTTGGGCCAAAATTAGTTCTTGGAGAGCGTAACAAATGTCATGTCGCGTCTAAAGTGTCCCATAAGTCCTCCGCCGTGAGCCTCTTGCAAAAGCAACAAACAAAGAGAAGACTCGGGGATACAAAGTTTGTTAGCTCGCATTGGATAATCCTCCTTGATATAATATCGCTCCCAAGATGTATGTGTTAGGCACTTTTCCTAAGGGATAGCAAATGAAACATCATGCGCATACAAGTCTTTGATGTTCTCAAATCCTATGAAATTCAATTAAAGTTGAGTTACTAGCATGCATTTGCGGGAAAGAGCATTCGCCAAAACATTTTCCTTACCCTTGAGATACTTGATCACATAAGGAAATGACTCAATGAACTCACTCCATTTGGCATGTCGCTTATTCAATTTTGTTTGACCCTTAAGGTATTTACGCGTCTCATGATTTGTATGGATGACAAATTCACGAGGGTGAAGATAACGCTCCCACACATGCAAGACTCTCACTAAGGCATATAACTCCTTGTCATAAATGAGGTAATTAAGTTCTGCTTCAGAAAGTTCTCGCTGAAGTATGTGATTGGGCGCTTCTCTTGCATTAAGACACCTCCTATGACATTACCACTAGTGTCACGATGCACTTCAAAAGTTTTATCAAAGTTCGCCAAGGCAAGTAATGGAGCATGCATAAGTAAGTTTTTAAGCTCATGGAATGCGGTGTCTTGGGAAGGTCCCCAAACAAATGGTGCATTTTTCTACTCAATGCGTGCAATGATGACACAATAGTGCTAAAGTCCTTAACAAACTGACGATAAAAACCGGCTAGTGATAGGGGCGAGGGTCCCGATCTTTCGATGAGATGATGACTATCGATTTGGTGGAGACAACTTTGACGGTCCGACTAAGAACGTGCAACGACGTTGCGCCTTAGCAATCGCTAAACCAATCTCCTGAGGTTACTGACGTTGCTGGAAGTACGATCAGCCTGACCACGAAGGTCTATTCCTGCACGCAATCAAAGAACAAGCAAGAATATGATAATGCAATCTGAATATTGCGAATATAGATGAAGTATTGATAAAGGTGTTGATCCGAAAGCGGTTTTGGTCTGGTCGTTGGACACAAATGATGTACACGAAGTTGCAATGGCTAACTTTTAACAAAACAAATCTGAAGGAAAAAGCTATTAGATGGATCTACTTATATAGGAGCAAGGGGTGGCGGCCAAGGAGGTGGGAGGACATCCCAAGGCAACCTAAAACTAACCCTAGGTCATACAAGGCTCATGGGCCCAAGTGGAGGTGATGCAACACCTTTGGACTAGTAGTTTGACTCAGATTCTGCTGCAGCGTCATATTGTTTCGTCGATAACTCAACACTCCGATGAATTTTAAGGTGAATCCAATTGGGTTGGAAAGAGCACGAAATCTACTTTCCAACAAAAAAAGAATCATCCAATTCGGAGTATGTATGAAAGAGTTATTGGCGTTTTGAGTTAGGTATGTTTGTGCAGTCCGAATCTGAATCCAGAATGTGAGAGACACTCTATCTTCTCTTGGCCCAAAAGTGACGTGAGAGGACTTTTTGAACGGCACCTAAACATCTCCTTTCCCCTTATCTTCATATATGGATTGTACAAATGTACCATAGACCTGCAATTAGAAATGACAGAAAAGTTTGTGAAGTATTTTTGTCTTGGATGACATAAATAAATTATTGCATAGTTTGCATTAGAAATTATCTCACAAATATACATGTATGCAATATTTTTGGTCGTATTCAAGGTAGTCATGTCCTCATCAGCTAGGCCAAGGAAGCTACGCACTTGTTGCAAATTGGTTGTTTGTGGCCAAGTTTTAATAGCGGCGATTTTAGACTCATCAACTTGAACACCCTTAGAGGAAATCCCAAGAAAACAAACTTGTCAACACCAAAAGTGCATTTTTTTCATGTTAGCATAAAGTCGCTTGTTTCTAAAAACTTGCAATCTGTCCCTAAGATGTATGACATGATCTTCAAGATATTCGCTAAACACAAGTATATCATCAGAGTATACCACAACACATATACCAATATATTTGCGAAGGACATAATGCATCACACGCATAAAAGTGCTAGGTGCTTCTGATAAGCCCATATGCATGACTAACCATTCACATAAGCCAAATTTGGTTTTCAAAGCTGTTTTCCATTCATCACCCTCTTGAATGCGAATTTGATAGTAGAAACTTTTAGTGTCAATTTTGGAGAAAATGGTAGCACCGCTAAGTTCATCTAGCATGTCATCAAGGGATGGAATGGGATGACGGTATCTAACAGTGGTAGCATTGATTGGACAACAATCGAAACACATGCGATAACAACCGTCTTTCATCGGCACAAGAATAACCGGAACGACACATGGACTTAAGCTCTCGCATACGTACCTGATACGTCTCCGTCGTATCTATAATTTTTTATTGTTCCATGCCAATATTCTACAACTTTCATATACTTTTGGCAACTTTTTATACTATTTTTGGGACTAACATATTGATCCAGTGCCCAGTGCCAGTTCCTGTTTGTTGCATGTTTTTGTTTCGCAGAATATCCATATCAAACGGAATCCAAACGGGATAAAAACGGACGGAGAATATTTTTGGAATATTTGGAGAATTCCGGAAGAAAAATCCATGCGAGATGGTGCCCGAGGGAGGCACGAGGCAGGGGGGCGCGCCCCACCCCCCTGGGCGCGCCCCTGACCCTCGTGAGCTCCCCGTAAGGCGGTTGATGCCCTTCTTCGGCCGCAAGAAAGCTAATTTTTGGGGGAAAATCACGGCGAAGATTTCAGTCCAATCGGAGTTACGGATCTCCATATATATACGAAACGGTGAAAGGGCACCATGGAGAACGCAGAAACAGAGAGAGACAGAGAGACAGGTCTAATCTCGGAGGGGCTCTCGCCCCTCCCACGCCATGGAGGCCAAGGACCAGAGGGGAAACCCTTCTCCCATCTAGGGAGGAGGTCAAGGAAGAAGAATACGAAGGGGCCCCCTCTCCCCTTCTCTTCCGGTGGCGCCAGAACGCCGCCGTGGCCATCATCATCACCGCAATCTTCACCAACAACTTCACCGCCATCATCACCAACTCTTCCCCCCTCTATGCAGCAGTGTAACCTCTCTCTTACCCGCTGTAATCTCTACTTAAACATGGTGCTCAACGCTATATATTATTTCCCAATGATGTATGGCTATCCTATGATGTTTGAGTAGATCCGTTTTATCCTATGGGTTATTTGATGATCAAGATTGGTTTGAGTTGCATGTTTTATTATTGGTGCTGTCCGGGGGGGGGGGGGGGGGGGGGGGGGGGGGGGGGGGGGGGGGGGGGGGGGGGGGGGGGGGGGGGGGGGGGGGGGGGGGGGGGGGGGGGGGGGGGGGGGGGGGGGGGGGGGGGGGGGGGGGGGGGGGGGGGGGGGGGGGGGGGGGGGGGGGGGGGGGGGGGGGGGGGGGGGGGGGGGGGGGGGGGGGGGGGGGGGGGGGGGGGGGGGGGGGGGGGGGGGGGGGGGGGGGGGGGGGGGGGGGGGGGGGGGGGGGGGGGGGGGGGGGGGGGGGGGGGGGGGGGGGGGGGGGGGGGGGGGGGGGGGGGGGGGGGGGGGGGGGGGGGGGGGGGGGGGGGGGGGGGGGGGGGGGGGGGGGGGGGGGGGGGGGGGGGGGGGGGGGGGGGGGGGGGGGGGGGGGGGGGGGGGGGGGGGGGGGGGGGGGGGGGGGGGGGGGGGGGGGGGGGGGGGGGGGGGGGGGGGGGGGGGGGGGGGGGGGGGGGGGGGGGGGGGGGGGGGGGGGGGGGGGGGGGGGGGGGGGGGGGGGGGGGGGGGGGGGGGGGGGGGGGGGGGGGGGGGGGGGGGGGGGGGGGGGGGGGGGGGGGGGGGGGGGGGGGGGGGGGGGGGGGGGGGGGGGGGGGGGGGGGGGGGGGGGGGGGGGGGGGGGGGGGGGGGGGGGGGGGGGGGGGGGGGGGGGGGGGGGGGGGGGGGGGGGGGGGGGGGGGGGGGGGGGGGGGGGGGGGGGGGGGGGGGGGGGGGGGGGGGGGGGGGGGGGGGGGGGGGGGGGGGGGGGGGGGGGGGGGGGGGGGGGGGGGGGGGGGGGGGGGGGGGGGGGGGGGGGGGGGGGGGGGGGGGGGGGGGGGGGGGGGGGGGGGGGGGGGGGGGGGGGGGGGGGGGGGGGGGGGGGGGGGGGGGGGGGGGGGGGGGGGGGGGGGGGGGGGGGGGGGGGGGGGGGGGGGGGGGGGGGGGGGGGGGGGGGGGGGGGGGGGGGGGGGGGGGGGGGGGGGGGGGGGGGGGGGGGGGGGGGGGGGGGGGGGGGGGGGGGGGGGGGGGGGGGGGGGGGGGGGGGGGGGGGGGGGGGGGGGGGGGGGGGGGGGGGGGGGGGGGGGGGGGGGGGGGGGGGGGGGGGGGGGGGGGGGGGGGGGGGGGGGGGGGGGGGGGGGGGGGGGGGGGGGGGGGGGGGGGGGGGGGGGGGGGGGGGGGGGGGGGGGGGGGGGGGGGGGGGGGGGGGGGGGGGGGGGGGGGGGGGGGGGGGGGGGGGGGGGGGGGGGGGGGGGGGGGGGGGGGGGGGGGGGGGGGGGGGGGGGGGGGGGGGGGGGGGGGGGGGGGGGGGGGGGGGGGGGGGGGGGGGGGGGGGGGGGGGGGGGGGGGGGGGGGGGGGGGGGGGGGGGGGGGGGGGGGGGGGGGGGGGGGGGGGGGGGGGGGGGGGGGGGGGGGGGGGGGGGGGGGGGGGGGGGGGGGGGGGGGGGGGGGGGGGGGGGGGGGGGGGGGGGGGGGGGGGGGGGGGGGGGGGGGGGGGGGGGGGGGGGGGGGGGGGGGGGGGGGGGGGGGGGGGGGGGGGGGGGGGGGGGGGGGGGGGGGGGGGGGGGGGGGGGGGGGGGGGGGGGGGGGGGGGGGGGGGGGGGGGGGGGGGGGGGGGGGGGGGGGGGGGGGGGGGGGGGGGGGGGGGGGGGGGGGGGGGGGGGGGGGGGGGGGGGGGGGGGGGGGAATATTCTACAACTTTTACATACTTTTGGCAACTTTTTATACTATTTTTCTGACTAACATATTGATCCAGTGCCCAGTGCCAGTTCCTGTTTGTTGCATGTTTTTTGTTTCGCAGAAAATCCATATCAAACGGAGTCCAAACGGGATTAAAACTTACGGAGATTTTTTTTGGAATATATGTGAATTTTGGGAAGTGGAATCAACGTGAGACGATGCCCGAGGGGCCCACGAGGGTGAGGGGCGCGCCCCAGGGGGTAGGGCGCGCCCTGGGCCCTCGTGGCCACTCCGTAAGGCGGTTGGTTCCCTTCTTTTGCCGCAAGAAAGCCAATATCCGGATAAAAATCATGTCCAAATTTCAGCCCAATCGGAGTTACGGATCTCCGGGAATTTAAGAAACGGTGAAAGGGCAGAATCAGGGAGCGCAGAAACAGAAGGAAACTGAGAGAGAGATCCAATCTCGGAGGGGCTCCCGCCCCTCCACTACCATGGAAGCCAAGGACCAGAGGGGAAACCCTTCTTCCATCTAGGGGGAAGGTCAAGGAAGAAGAAGAAGAAGAAGGGGGGCTCTCTCCCTCTCTCTCCCGGTGGCGCCGGAACGCCGCCGGGGCCATCATCGTCACAGCAATCTACACCAACAACTTCACCGCCATCATCACCAACTCTTCCCCCCTCTATGCAGCAGTGTAACCCCTCTTTTACCCGGGGGGGGGGGGGGGGGGGGGGGGGGGGGGGGGGGGGGGGGGGGGGGGGGGGGGGGGGGGGGGGGGGGGGGGGGGGGGGGGGGGGGGGGGGGGGGGGGGGGGGGGGGGGGGGGGGGGGGGGGGGGGGGGGGGGGGGGGGGGGGGGGGGGGGGGGGGGGGGGGGGGGGGGGGGGGGGGGGGGGGGGGGGGGGGGGGGGGGGGGGGGGGGGGGGGGGGGGGGGGGGGGGGGGGGGGGGGGGGGGGGGGGGGGGGGGGGGGGGGGGGGGGGGGGGGGGGGGGGGGGGGGGGGGGGGGGGGGGGGGGGGGGGGGGGGGGGGGGGGGGGGGGGGGGGGGGGGGGGGGGGGGGGGGGGGGGGGGGGGGGGGGGGGGGGGGGGGGGGGGGGGGGGGGGGGGGGGGGGGGGGGGGGGGGGGGGGGGGGGGGGGGGGGGGGGGGGGGGGGGGGGGGGGGGGGGGGGGGGGGGGGGGGACCGGTCTAGTTATCGATTGCCTAGGGACAAATAACTTTCTCGTGACAAAAAGATCTCTACTAAAACTAACTTAGTTGTGTCTTTATCTAAACAGTCCCTACTTTTTATTTACGTGCTCTTTATTATCTTGCAAACCTATCCAACAACACCTACAAAGTACTTCTAGTTTCATACTTGTTCTAGGTAAAGTGAATATTAAGCGTGCGTAGAGTTGTATCGGTGGTCGATAGAACTTGAGGGAATATTTGTTCTACCTTTAGCTCCTCGTTGGGTTCGACACTCTTACTTATCAAAAGAGGCTACAATTGATCCCCTATACTTGTGGGTTATCAATGAAGAATGAGAGCAATAAGGACAAGAACGCCTGGCACAGTGTGTGGCATGAGAGACTGGATGAACAACATGTCAAGTACGCGGCCATGGACACGTACACAAGCTACGAGATGTACAGGCGGATCATTGACATGAGGAACTGTCTTCTTCCTGACCCAGACGAGGGATCGAGCCACATAGCAGTGGCGGGAGCATCACAAGAAGTAGATGACTAGACGATCGTTTCTCCTACTTTAGAATGCATGCAATTGTTTATTGAGGTGTGTGCGAATGATCTGTATAGTCACTTATGTAATTGTATGTTTATTTTAGTTATATATATATATACATGTTATTCTACTGTAGACAGAGCAAATCACACGGCTTATTAGCAGCAATCGTCTGTGTTATTATTGGTCTTCGCACACATTTCTGATTACGGACCTGTTTGCCGCGTATCACACACATCTTGTTCAGTTGAACCATTTCCATTGTGTTGCCTAATCACACACAGTTCATCCTAGTGAACCGTATGCTGTATATCGCACACGCCTTCATCTGGCTGCCCATTTCTTTTGTTCCTCCTCATCCTAAACAGTTAATTGAGCTGAACCGTATGCCCTGCATCGCACACGCAACTAAAATCTGAACCGTGTTTGATGCATCCGTCATCGCAAACGTTTTGCACCTTTTTTGATGGTTTTTTTACACCACCGTTTGTGATTATGGCATCGCACACAGTTTCGTCGAAGGGTCTCTGATCGTAGTGTCGCGTTTGGACCATCCTGCAGTAGTGCTTATCTTTGAGGAAAAAGGCATTATCTTGGTATAGGCTATTGGATGACACTGGAACATGGGATTGGAACCGATTGAAGCTGGAATTCCACCAAAAAAATTGCCGTATGCACTTGGTTCATCGTGATCGGGATTATATATATAATTTTTGGCCTCATGAAGGAGAAAGTATCGCTCAAGCTCGGGGGAGGCTTAAATATATGATGCACACATGCCCCAATCATGAGCTTTCAAGAGAGATGATTATACAAAAATTTTATGCTCGGCTTTCTCATAATGATCGATCAATGCTTGATACTTCTTCTGCTAGTTCCTTTATGAAGAAAACTATTTAATTCAAATGGGATCTTATCGAAAGAATTAAATGCAACTCTAAAGATTGGGAAATCGACAAAGGTAACGAGTCAGGTATAAATCTTGAATATGATTGTGTTAAGTCTTCTATAGAAATAGATGTTTTTCATAAGCTTAGTGCAAAATATGGACTTGACTCTGAGATAGTAGTTACTTTCTATGAATCATTTGCTGCTCATGTTGATCTCCCTAAGGAGAAGTGGTTTAAGTTTCATCACTACTGCAGGTTGGTCCAAACGCGACAGTCCAATCAGAGACCCTTCGACGAAACTATGTGCGATGCATTAATCACAAACGGTGATGTAATAAAACCATCAAAAAAGATGCAAAATGTTTGCGATGGCGGTAACACAAAACACTGTTTAGATTAGAGTTGTGTGTGTGATGCTGGCAAACGGTTAATCCAGAAGAACTGTTTGTGATGAGGCAGAACAACAGAAACGGGCAGCCAAATGAGGGTGTGTGCGATATACGGCATATAGTTCACTAGGATGAACAGTGTGTGATTAGGAAACACAATAGAAATGGTCAGCCAGATCAAGGTGTGTGCGATGGAGGGCATACAGTTCACTCGGATGAACTGTTTGCGATGAGCCAACACAACAGAAACAGTTCAACTGAACAAGATGTGTGTGATACGCGGCAAACAAGTCTGTAATCAGAAATGTGTGCGAAGACCAATAATAACAGAGACGATTGCTGCTAATAAGCCGTGTGATTTGCTCTGTCTACAGAAGAATAACACACACACACACACACACACACACACACACACATATATATATATATATATAACTGAAATAAACATCCAATTACATAAGTGACTATACAGATCATTCGCACACACCTCAGTAAACAATTGTATGCATTCTACCTCTGTCTCAACCGCGAGCAGAGCGCACCACGGCCGCCTCAACCGTGAACAACCACACACATAGAGCAGTTGAACACGCAGGGAATGGTCGTCTACAAGCCGGCCGGCAGTTACGTCGCTGCGTAGAGAGCGGCCGTGTGCTACTACCTTCGTCTTGGTCTATTAGTCCCCTTTATATTCTGTGCCATATTTTGACCTTAAATTTAACCAACAAAATGTTTATGCATGTTATAAAAATTATATAATTGGAAACTAATGTTCAAATACGAATCCAACAATATAATCTCTGGCGACATGCATTTGTATTTTATTAGTTAAATCTCTAGTCAAAATTTGGCACAAAAATACATAGACAACTTATAAACCAGGACGGGGGTAGTAGGTAATTTAATCGCAAATGTTTTTTTATTAACCATATGTGTACGTGTCCTTTCGTCCTCCTCTGCATGTCTTGTCACCCCGCTCCTGTAGACGGCTTAGAGCGCAAGCTTGAGCAGCGCGCGGGGGCGTTCTTTTGGCCAAACGGTGGTGAGCCCGTTTCCGTGCAACCGCGCATGTTCCCGCGCAAGCTTCCCGCTCGACTCGGTGAAATCCCCCAAAATCCCAATGCTTACCAGCCTGCTATATAAATCCTCATGGCCGACGAGTCGGGTGTGGCATTTTCCCCTCCCTCCCTGTAGCTTATCTCGTCTGCTTCTCCCACAATTGCCAATGGCAGCGGTCCATTATCGTCGCTCAGCCACTCCGCCGTCATCAGAGGACAGCTCCAGCTGGGAGGCTACACCGCGGCGGCGGCACAGTCCCCGACATAGTGTAGTGCGTGTGCGTCCCTGTTGGGTGTGCGCACAACACCCACCACATGCTCCGCCGCCGCTGCCTGTCGGCTGCTGTTGCCAGCCCCCGTTGCCGCCACCCCACCGTCTACCACCGTGGCCGCCACACCACCGTCGAAAGCCAGGGCCATCACCCGCTCCGTCGCCACGGCCCAAAGGCGGGAGGTGGCCGTCGTGGCCGCCACCCCACTGCCGGCCACCGTGGCCATCACCCTCTTTGCCACCGCGGCCCGAAGGCGGGAGGTGGTGGTCATGGCCACCACCCCATTGTCGGCCGCCGTGGCCACCAGCCCACCGTCAACCACCGGGGTCATCACCCGCTCCGCCATCGCCGCCCGAAGGCGGGAGGCGGAGGTGGAGGCCAGCACATGCATCAGTGATCTTGCGCGCTACATCGAGTTCCTGCGGTTGGAGGAGGAGTGCCTCGTCGAGCATGCAAAGAGCCTTACCGCCGTCGTGGCCGCAGCACACGCCGCCGCAGAGGCGAGGAATCAGGAGATCTACGAGGAGAACCACCACTCTGAGAGGCATCTTTTGGAGCGGTAGAGGGCGTTCAAGGTGATCGTCGCTGAAGGTGCAGCAGCGGCAGGCACAGTAATGCAGTTGTCCAGCTCGTCGGTAGGCTCCTCCTCCTCTGCATCTTACTGAGCGCGCTCGGCAGAGGAGAGGCTGCTGAAAGTAGTACAAAGCCCTCCGTAGTAGTAGTATTTAGGGGCTATTTTGTTCAGTTCATCTGACTATATATGTGGTGGAACTGTACACCGTACTTAAAATTAGCTAGTATATATAGTTGAACTAGCTATTTCAGTACGTGGTTGGCAATAATTGGGGAAAAGTTTGGTCGGTTCAGCTGTCGAGTTGAACTGTTTGTATAAAGAACGACTGCTTAATCTATGAATGAAATCTATGCTTAATTTCTGAATTTTAGTTGCAAAAATTAGGTAGCGCTAGTGATTTTTAGCTGCATATTTTGACAAATGGAAGTGTTACAAGGTTGACAAATGGCAATGTTACTAGATCAACAAATGTCAATCTTTCCAGTTTGACAAATGGCAATATACCCAATATGACAGATGCAAATCTTACCAAATTGTCTGTACGTGGTTGCGCACGGGTCGTCCAAAACAACCGTTTGTGTTGAAGGGATGTACAAATCCAGCTCAGCACATTTTCTCTTGGCTTAGCGCCGAAGTCTGGCTTTGCATACCCTATTCAATCTGAACCGTTTGCGTTGAAGAGATGCACAAATCCTGCGCTGCGAATTTTCCCTTGGCTTACTGGGGAAGACCATAGCTCTCACTTTGCATTTGGGTGTTCTATCTAAATCGTCTGTGATGAAGAGCTGCACAAATCCTGCTCGGCACATTTTCCCTTGGCTTACTGAGGAAGCTATCGGTTTACATACGGGTGTTCTGTCTAAAATGTTCGTGATCAAGAGCTGCACAAATCCTGCTCAGCACATTTTCCCTTGGCTTCCTGGGGAAGGTTTCGGTTTGCATACGGGTGTTCTAACTAAAATGTTTGCCATGAGTGTTTTATATTTAAAAACCATTGACATTTTTTAAAGAAAATCATTTGATAAGTCTGTAAATTCAGAGAGAAAAACGCAAGTTCATTCAAACCATATCTTTCATTCAGTCACACTGCGAATTTATATTCATATGATCGAGATACAGTATTAAACCCAAAAAAACTAATTCGGCGGCGGCGGAGGCGGCGTGCCGCGCCGGCGTTGTCGTTGTCGTCCTCCGGGACGCCATTGTTGAAGTCTTTAAGGCAGCACAGAATGTTCTTCACATGGAAATCAAACATCATGGCGTCGCGTGATCGACAGGCGGGGCGCGGGAGGATGGGAACTCGCGGCGCTGTGAGGTAGCGGTCGACGGCGGTGTCCCATGCCGCTGAGGGGGGTGCGCGCACGGGCACGGGCGCGGCGGGTGCAGGCAAAGGCACGGGGACCGGCGCCACGGTGGGTACAGGGGCGCGCATGGGCACGGGCGCTGGCACTGGCATGTACACGAGCTCGCGCGGGTCCGCAGAGACCTCCCTGACGCCCGCGGCTTCCAGCTCTGTGATAGTGCTCGGCGACCAGCCCGCCAATGCTACGGGGATGGTCGCTGGCATGGGCGCGGGGATGGGAGCTGGGATGGGCGCAGGGGCAGCAACCGCCGCGGCCAGCTCGTTCAGGGCCATGTCCATGAGGCCCCATTCCTCCTTATTTTCTATCTCCTCCGGCTCGGAGTCAACTTCACCAAACTGGAAGACTAGTGGCAGATGATCCTTTTGTGCCATGGCGTTGGTGGAGGTCTGCGGGATAGAGGGGAATGGGAGGCGAATAGTAAGGCCGCCCGTATTAAATAGCGGCTCGGGCGCCATTAATGGAGAGAACGCGAGCAAGGCGAGTGGCCATGGAAGTCAAAGGGCTCGCTTCCCAGTGAGCCTGCGCAGCGTACATCTCGCACGCTTCCCGGTGAGCCTGTGCATTGGAGGATAGCTTGCACGCCTCTCGGTCAGCTTGCGCACCGGACTGCACTCACACGCCTCCCGTTCAGTCAAGCAGTTGTCCGCACGGCACCTCCTATAGCATTAAAAGAGAGACACATGGCGTCACGTGAATCGTTAACAGAACGCACACGGTTTAAATTATACGAATGTTTGAGATGTTAAAATGGCAGCTATTTGTTTCAAAATGCCTTTGTTGGCTATTATTCGAGTGCGTCTTCTCTCAAAATGGACACAAAAATACCACAGCATGTCGGGTGCCATTCCATGATAGCATGCCAAGTTTCATGAATTTCAGACGAGTTTGGGATTTACTAGAATTTAAAAACAAAGTATCTCAATGTTTTGCCGGCAATCAACAGTGCCCTGGTGTTTGAAATTCATTCCCATTTCTTGCATGGAACCTAAGCATGCGCCCAAGGACACACATTTGATATGTCAACCCATTTTTCTGCGCTGGGGCATGTTCATGTAGTTCAAATTTGAATTATGCACACAAAATGCCTAGAAAACCTAGTTAATGTATAAAAATGTCCAAGCAAACCCCAAAAAATCACAAAAAATGACACAGCACTCCTGTTGTTCTATGTTGACACAAGAAAAAAATTGAAAGCAAGAAGAGGCAACGGATGTCATTTCGTTCCCAAAGGTGGCATGTTCCCTACCCAAACCATCAGGCTTGTTGTGAGAAGCTCTGGTTTGCGAGAAGCTTATACCCAAACCTGCCCCAAATGTGACAAAAATTTACCACAGCATGTTGATACCGCTGCATGATAGCATGCCAAGTTTCATGAACTTCAGATGAGTTTTGGATTTACTAGAATTTAAAAACCATGTATCTCAATGTTTGCGGCCGAGCGACGGTGGCAAGGTGTTTGACATTCATTCACATTTCTTGCATGGGACCTAAGCATGCAACAAAGGACACAAATTTGATTTTTCAATGAAATTGCATGCACTGGAACATGTGCCTATAGTTCAAATTTGAATTATGCACATAAATGCATAGAAAACTCAGCAAATGTATAAAAATGTCTAAACAAACCCCCCAAAAAATCCTAAATTTAATACAACACTCATGTTGTTCTATGTTGACACTACAAAAAAATTGAAATCAAGAAGAGGCAACGGATATCGTTTTGTCCAGCAAGGTGAAACATTCCCTACCGTAACCATGAGGCTTGTTGTGAGAAGCTTATACCCCAACCTGACCCAAATGGGACAATATTTTTACCACGGAATGTTGATGCCGTTCTATCCTAGCATGTCAAGTTTCCTAAATTTCAGACATGTTTTCGATTTACTAGAATTTAAAAACCATGTTTCTCAATGTTAGCGGCCGAGCGACGGTGGCAAGGTGTATGACATTCATTCTCATTTCTTGCATGGGACTTAAGCATGCAACCAAGGACACACATTTCAATTTTGAACCCATTTATATGCACGGGAGCATGTGCATGTAGTTCAAATTTGAATTATGCACATAAATACATAGAAAACTCAGTTAATGTATAAAAATGTCCAAGCGAACCCCGAAAAATCCCAAAAATTGACGCAACAATCCTGTTGTTCTATGTTGACACGAGAAAAAATTTGAAAGTAAGAAGAGGCAACGGATATCGTTTCGTCCGCCAAGGTGGCACGTTCCCTACTGAAACCATCAAGCTTGTTGTGAGAAGCACTGGTTTGCGAGAAGCTTATACCGAAACCTGCCCCAAATGGGACAATATTTTTACCACGGCATGTCGATGCGGTTCCATGATATCATGTCAAGTTTCATGAATTTCAGATGAGTTTTCAATTTACTAGAATTTTAAAACCATGTATCTCAATGTTAGCGGCCGAGCAACAGTGTCAAGGTGTTTGACAGTCATTCTCATTTCTTGCATGTGACCTAAGCTTGCAACCAAGGACACACATTTGATTTTTCAACCCGCTTTTATGCACTGGAGCATGTGCATGTAGTTCAATTTTGAATTACGCACATAAATGCCTAGAAACTCAGTTAACATATAAAAATGTCCAAACGATCCCTGAAAAATTCCAAAA
Organism: Thinopyrum obtusiflorum; assembly: GCA_036873465.1. Taxonomy (NCBI): domain Eukaryota; kingdom Viridiplantae; phylum Streptophyta; class Magnoliopsida; order Poales; family Poaceae; genus Thinopyrum; species Thinopyrum obtusiflorum. Next base: position 72,360 of record JAAAWM010012006.1, read on the forward strand.
TTTAACACGACACTCCTGTTGTTCTATGTTGACACCAGCAAAAATTTTGAAAGCAAGAAGAGGCAACGAATATCGTTTTGTCCACAAAGGTGACACGTTTCCCTAACGGAACCATGAGGCTTCTTCTGAGAAGCTCTGGTTTGTGAGAAGCTTATACCATAACCTGCCCCAAATGGAGCAATATTTTTTACCCCAACATGTTGATGCCATTCCATGATAGCATGCCAAGGTTCATGAATTTTAGTCGGGTTTTGGATTTACTAGAATTACAAAAGCAAGTACCTCAATGTTTTCCGGAGAGCCACGGTGCCGTGGTGTTCGAAATTCATCCCCATTTCTTGCATGGGACAAAAGCATAAACCCATGGACACACATATATGATTTTACAACCCATTTTGGTGCACCGGAGCATGTGCATGTAGTTTAATTTTTGAATTGTGCACCTGAAATGGCTAGAAAACCAAGTTAATGTATAAAAATGTCCAAACAAACCCTGAATAATTCCAATTTTTTGACGACACACATATAGTTGCATGTTCACTGCAGATAAAAGTTCTAGCAATTCAAACACCCACCTTTGCCGCTATGACCCCATTATGTAATTCAAATCAAGATGAAAAATCAAGTAGATCGCACACAGTTTATTATCACCAACCGTGTGAGATGCAGTACAAAATATCTTGGAGCACCATCGGAGTATAGTACGCCTATGGCTTACACGAGAAGGTGTGTCGGCTACAGTCCACAGCCAGCGTGTCAAGCACACTAGCTCGCTCCCCAAATATCATTTCATTGTTCAATCATCACCGGTGAAAGATGGGGACGTGGACCCGCGTCATGAGGGCAACTTCGGCGGCCCACTCCGGCGAGAGCGCGACCGTAGCTGCCATGCGCGTGCTAACAAGCTGCATGAGCGCGGACGCAATCTGTGACCGGGCGGCCAAGGCAGCCCAAACGGCCGTTGTTGCTTCTCAGGTGGCGGCAGCAACATCTGCCTCGGGGATAGCAACTGGCGAGAGCAGCACAGCAGATGTTCGTTCCGCAGTGGCGGCCTTAGCCCTGATGGAGGCCACCCACGCCTAGCTCATGGCGGTCCGCACAAATTGAGCGAAGCTTCTCCGACAACGGACTGCAACCCACGGCCGAAGAGTTGGCAATCACCGAGAGCGTTCGAGCAGCCGTCCGTTCCTCCGCGGCATGCCTTGCCACGACAGAGCCCGTCCAAGCCTAGAACGCGGCCACCCATGCCCACCTCGTGGCGGCCTTTTTCAAAGAGATGGCGGATGCGGATGGCGAGATGCTTACCGAGTATGGTGCGATGGATGCCATGGAGCCCCTTCCCCAGGAGATCGTCGGGCGCGAGCTAGACATGGAGGAGGCGGCGGAGATCGACGAGCACCAGCCGTAGTAGTACTCGTTGTTCTGTATAATTAAGAGCACCGGTCTTTAATTTGTTAGAGTAATTTTTAGGTCAACTAGCTCTATTTAATTGCTGAACTTGCTCGATTAAGAAGTGTGGGTGTGCTGTAGTCTCCTTTGTGTACTCAAATTATGCAATGACGTGGATGACCACTGTAACCACGGAAATTCGAACCAAAATTTGCACGTTCAAACTCATCACACATGGGTTAAGCTATATGAATCGTTTGTGATGTTCACATATCGTACACGGTGCTGAATAAGGGACCGTGTCTGATGACACTTTGCGCGCCAGTTTTTTCGCTGCACTGATTCAAAATTTTCAGCTTCCGCGGAAATATCTACCTCCCGCCCCCTCTCCCTTACCAAAGGCCACATTTCCCCTGTTTCCGCCTTCCTTTCCATGTTAAAACCTTCACTCCTTGCTTGCAGCGCCGCCTCCTCGCCGGCGACCCTCCTTCACGCTGCTCGGCCTCGTCGATCCAGGCAGGTAATCCACACCCGGCCCCCATCCTCCTCCTCCTTCCACATCCCACATGCCCTGACCGCTGGCGCAACACCTTCCACACAAATCACTGACCCCTCCCCCAAATAAGCGCCGCCCTAAGCCATGGTGCACGCAGTATAGCCAGGAGCTCAAGGAGCATTTGGCAGCGAGAAGCAAATTGCGGCCGCATGCGCGGATGAGGTCACGATGGCTGCCATTCGTGCTAACCCCCAGATCTTGGAGGAGCACCTCACCATCGAGGCCACCATCGACGCCTCATGCACCGATGCCGCGACGCGGTTGGCTGCTTTAAACGATAGTTCGTGGTGTTTTCTCGAGGCCACCGTCGGTGCCTTTGATGAAGACTACGAGGTGTTTTCTCAGCGTGCCCGTGCTTACCTCAACTCAAGAGCCAGCAGGTTGCTGCCTGGAGCGGCTCAGGCAACTCACCACTACGATGAGGGCACCCACGATGTGGAGACCTCGCCCTCTTCCATGTCCAAGGAGCCAATCATCATCGATATCTCCGACGATGAGGAGTAGCTTATCTTATTAGCTGACTATAAGGACCTATGTTCAGTTTGCTAGCTACGCCGGTTAAGCATGCTCAGTTTACCCGTTGCATGTGCTGCTCCTGCCTTTCCTTCACAAATTCTAGTGAATTATCCTATCTAATTTTACCATGCAATTTGTTGCTCTAGTGTATATGTTCTATATGTCGTGCAATGTGGTGCTCACTTATTAACTGTTTGGTTAATTAGTTATCGTGTTTAGTTCACTATTTGGTTCAATTCTGCAAATGTGATGTTCAATTCTTCAGGGTGCAATTTTGTATTATCTTCCATATGAGAAATAAATCGAATTTATCTTTACAAAGTACATGAGAAACAGATACAATTGCTATATTTCCAAGTTGTCAAGCATGCTTGGTTTGGTTAACTATCTGATCTTCTAGTATGTTATACATTGTGCAATGTGGTGCTCAGTTAACGTTTGGTTCATTTGTTGTGGTGTTTAGTTAACTGTTTGGTTCAATTCTGCAATGTAATGTTCAATTGTTGTGGGTGCATTCTGTTATTGTATACCATGTGAGAAATAAATCGAATTTGGATGTACTAAATACATGAGAAACAAATACAATTGCTATTTCCAAGTTGTTAAGCATGCTTGGTTTGGTTAACTGTCTGATCTTCTATTAGGAGTATGTTATATTGTGCAATGTGGTGCTCAGTTAATGTTTGGTTCATTTGTTGTGGTGTTTAGTTAACTGCTTGGTTCAATTCTGCAATGCGATGTCCAATTGTCGTGGGTAGAATTTTGTATTGTTGTGCATGTGAGGAATAAATCGAATTTGGCTGCACTTAATACACAAGAAACATATACAATTGCTATATTTCCTAGTTCTTGTTTTTCATCAACATATTTTACTGATAGCATGCGAACCCTCACTTAACCTGATCACTAACTACCTTATATGTGTTGTAGGGAAACAATGGGAAGCACCGAGGTTTACAATCGAGGTTTGCACATGCATGGTCCTTTGTCTAATAGCACATTATTGTGAAATTGCAGGAACCATTCTATTATTTAGGTTTTAAACAATTTGGTCTTGCACATGTAGGTCCTGCTGTCAGAGGTTTTGACCCACTATTCGACCCTTTTTGCATATGGGGAAATGAGTTGTCCATGAATATCAGTCAAGTCAAGAAACTCAGAAAAATTGTTACGATAAAGAAATTAGCGACAAAAAAAACAAGATCTTTGTCTGCACAATGAAGAAGACATCAGTTCACTACAGGATGGTACTAACTATTATACCTTGCCTTTTTTATTCCTTTCCCCCATTTCCAATATAGAGAAGATATTTATGCACATCCTTGTTTTCAGGCCTTTCCAAAGCAGTTCACTGATGATTACCTCTCAAACCACCTGTATGGTCAGGAGGCGAGGAAGGTATTCATACAACACCCACGGTTCAATATTGAAGTGTTCCTGAAGAGGACGAAGGATGGACGGTCAATCATCCACAGGCATTGGCCTAAAGTTGCAAAGACCTTCAACATCAATGAAGGCTCAATATTCGCCTTCTGCTTCAGCAGTTTTCCAGATGAGATTCATCTGTCTATGTACCGTCTATGATGCTAATTTCGAAAGGTTATAGATGTTACATGTGAAACTTGGTGCTGGTGCAGTTGTGTAATGGGGTAGCTGAGTGCTGAAGCTATATGATGTTGTACTCTGATGTATTTCAATTATGAAATCTTGCTTCCTTAATATGAAAATGAAATATATTGTGTGCTTAATATGAAATGTCAATTAGATTAATAAATGGATTATTAATAATAGGACAATTAGCCTGCTAATTGGGTTTTTCTATTGCAAACGGTTATTGAGAAAACACCGTGGGCGATGACCTCAGGCAACGCACACGGTTTCTAGGAATAAACCGTGTTGGATCAATGAACAATCACACACGACATCCTCTTGAAAACTGTTTGCGTTAGGCCACCTTGCGCAAAAGTTTACCACATAAAAAGTGTGTGTGATGGACAGTCTTTGCCACACAGTTTTTTCTACGCACCATGTGTGATGCATTCAATAATGCAAATGATAAAATTGTTAATACCGTGTGCAATGGCAATGCTATCACAAATGATATGATGGGGAAAATTGTGTGTGATGCACCTGTGAACGGAAACATTTTCCTTGGAGTGGCTGTGTGGGATGTATATACGAGCGGAAATGTACTTCTTGGATTAACTGTGTGGGATGTACATACTAACAGAAACATATTCCTTGGATTGACTCTGTGGAATGTACATACGAATGGAAACGTTTAGCTGGGACTGACTGTGTGGGATGTACTTATGACCGGAAACGATTTGGCATGTATAATTGTATTTTTTAGCACAATTGTACGTATAACCGTATTTGATCGCTCGCCCGTCGCACACGACCTCACTTTGCCGAGCGTGTGTGACCGGAGGGCCTATCCCCGACGGTTTCTGGGTCATGTGGGAAGGACCCCCCTATCGCAGTCATTTACTTGGTGACGGTTCAAAACGCCGTCGCGGAAAGGGGTTAAAAACCATTTGTATAGCACCTCGTTGTACCAGTGCATCCAACTATTTAAGAAATTTGTAATGAACCTGTTATAGCTAAAACTGAAACTATTGCCTATTCTGCTAATCCATTTGTATCCACTACTTATATTGAGAAACCTCCTTTCCCTGTTAGGATTAAGGAACATGCTAAAGCTACAACTGTGGTTCATAAAGTAATGTTAAAGCACCTAAACCTTCTGAACAAATTAAAGTAGAACCTAATATTGCAATTGTTGAAGATCTCTTGGTTGATAATATTGATGGACATGTAATTTGTTTCTGTGAGGAAGCAACCCAGATTGCTAGACAAGTTAATACTAAACAAGACAAATTAGATAAGAGTAAACTGGTTGTTGGCATGCATGTTGTTTCTTTTAAGATTGGAGATCATTGCTATCATCATTTATGTGACATGGCTGCTAGTGTAAGTGCTATTCCATTTACTTTATATCAAGAAATTATGCATGATATTGCACCTGTTGAGATAGAAGATATTGACGTTACTATTAAGCTTGCAAACAGAGATACTATTTCACTGCTTGGGATTGTTTGAGATATTGAAGTGTTGTGTGGTAAGATCAAATACCCTACTGATTTTCTAGTTCTTGGATCACCACAAGATAATTTTTATCTCATTATATTTGGTAGACCTTTCTTGAATATTGTTAATGCTGAAATTGATTGTGCTAAAGAGAAGGTTAGTGTTAAGTTCGGTGATGTATCTCATGAATTTAATTTCTCCAAGTTATTAGACAACCTCATGATAAAGAATTGCCTAGTAAAGATGAAATCATTGGTCTTTCTTCTATTGTTGTGCGTGCTACTAATCCATTAGAACAGTATCTGCTAGATCATGAAAATGATATGCATATGAATGAAAGAAATGAAATATTCTTTAGGCAAGCACCTATCCTTAAACATAATTTGCATGTTGAAACTTTGGGAGACCCACTTCCACCTAAGAGTGATGCTATGTTTGAATTAAAGAAACTCCAAGATACATTAAAATATGCTTATCTTGTTGAAAAGAAGATATATCATGTTATTATCAACGCTAACCTTTCAGAGCATGAAGAAAAGAGATTACTCAAAACTCCGAGGAAGCATCATGTTGCAATTGGATATACTCTTGATGATCTTAAGGGCATTAGCCCAACATTATGTCAGCACAAGATTAATATGGAGCTTGATGCTAAACCCATTGTCGATCATCAACGTCGTTTGAATCCCAAAATGAAGGATGTGGTAAGAGCTGAAATATTAAAGCCCTGGAAGTAGGTATAATTTATCCTATAACTGATAGTAGATGGGCAAGTCTTGTTCATTGTATCCCTAAGAAAGGAGGCATTATTGTTGTTCCAAATGATAAAAATGAACTTCTCCCACAAAGAATCGTAACTGGCTATAGGATGTTAGTTGATTTCAGAAAACTAAATAAAGCAACTAGAAAATATCATTACCTGTTGCCTTTTATTGATCAAATGTTAGAAAGATTATCCAAACATACACACTTCTGTTTCCTGGATGGATATTCTAGTTTTTTCTCAAATACCTGTTTCACAACAAGATCAAAATAAAACTACCTTTACTTGCCCCTTTGGAACTTATGCTTATGGACATATACCTTTTGGTTTATGCAATGCACCTCCTACCTTTCAAGGATGTATGATTCCTATATTCTCGTATTTTTGTGAGAAAATTGTTAAGGTATTCATGATGATTTTCCGTTTACGAAACTTCTTTTGATGATTGTTTGAGCAATCTTGACAAAGTTTGGTAGAGATATGAATAGACGAATCTTGTCTTGAGTTGGCAGAAGTGCCACTTCATGGCAAACGAAGGTATAGTCCTTGGTCATAAAATTTCCGAAAGAGGTATTGAGGTAGATAAACCTAAAGTTGATGCAATTGAGAAAATGTCATGTCCTATAGATATCAAAGGTATAAGAAGTTTCCTGAGTCATGCTGGTTTTTATAGTAGGTTCATTAAAGACTTCTCTAAAATTTCTAGGCCTCTCACTAGTCTCCTACAAAAAGATGTTCTTTGAAATACTTAAGAAAGCCTTAATTTATGCGCATGTTGTTCAACCACCTGATTGGAACCTACCCTTTGAAATTATGTGTGATGCTAGTGATTATGCTATTGGTGCTATTTTAGGCCAAAGAGTTGATGAGAAACTAAATGTTACTCATTATGCTAGTAAGACCTTGGATAGTGCTCAAAGAAATTTTGCTAATACTGAGAAAGAATTTTTAGCAGTTGTGTTTGCATGTGATAAATTTAGACCTTATATCCTTGATTCTAAAGTAACTATTCACACAGATCATGCTACTATTAAATATCTTATGGAAAACAAAGATGTTAAACCTAGAATGATTAGATGGATTCTTGTACTACAAGAATTTGATTTGCATATTGTTGATAGAAAAGGAGCTCAAAACCCTGTAGCTGATAATTTGTCCAGAATGGAAAATGTTCTTGATGACCCACTACATATTGATGATAGTTTTCTTGATGAACAATTAGCTGTTATAAATGCTTCTACTTCTCGCAATAATCCTTGGTATGCAGATTATGCTAATTTAATTGTTACTAAATATATACCACCTAGTTACACATATCAACAAAAGAAAAGTTCTTCTTTGATTTAAGACATTACTTTTGGGATGACCCACATTTATATAAAGGAGTAGATGGTGTCATTAGACATTGTGTACCTGAGCGTGAGCAGGAACAAATTCTGAGGAAGTGTCATTCCAAGGCATACAGAGGGCACCATGCAGGAGACAGAACTGCACATAAGGTATTGCAATCTGGTTTTTACTAGCCTACAATCTTCAAGGATGCATGTAACTTTGTCCTCTCTTGTGATGAATGTCAAAGAATTGGTAATATTGGTAGACGTCAAGAAATGCCTACGAATTATTCACTTGTTATTGAACCATTTGATGTTTGGGGCTTTGATTATATGGGACCTTTTCCTTCCTGTAATGGGTACACTCATATTCTAGTTGTTGTTGATTATATTACTAAGTGGGTAGAAGCTATTCCAACTAGTAGTGCTGATCACCACACATCTATATATTAAAATGCTTAAAGAAGTTATCTTTCTGAGGTTTGGAGTCCCTAGATATTTAATGACTGATGGTGGTTCACATTTTATTCATGGTGCATTCCGTAAAATCTTGGCTAAGTATGATGTGAACCATAGAATTGCATCACCTTATCATCCTCAGTCTAGTGGGCAAGTTGAATTGAGTAATAGAGAAATACAATTAGTCTTGCAAAAGACCGTTAATAGTTCTAGGGAGAATTGGTCTAAGAAACTTGATGATGCATTGTGGGCATACAAAACTTGTTGGGGATATAACCCCACGGTATGACCCACCCGTTCAGGGCCGGGTTATCTAGTGGCGACTCAAAGAACATGTTCGCCACATGGGCTGCAATGACCATGAAGTTGAGGGGCCAGAGGGCAACTCGTGAAGTGGGTCGGCTCATGGCCCAATACCTGGAACACCGGCTCGACGAGAAGACAAAGGAAATTCCCTTACTTGGGAGGTAAGATAAGTAGGCAAGAGATTAGGGCACGAGTTGTATTATGACCAGGACTCCGTTGTAAGCCCAGGGCCTCGACCTGTATATAAAGGGGAGCCCCTGAGGCAGAAAGACTAATTTACAAGCTCTCGAGTACTAGGATAGCCAAGTAGCACCCTTGTAATCGAGAATCCAAGAAATAATCAATCAAGCAAGAAGTAGGCTTTTACCTCCGTCATGAGGGGCCAAACCTGGGTAAACACGCGTCTCTCAATTCCGATCAACCCCGTTCAAGCTACTACCTTGCGGCTATGGCCTCACGACTAAGTCCTTTCACGAGGACATCTACCATGACAAAACCACGACAGTTGGCGCCCACCGTGGGGCTATCGCTCAGTGGTGTTGAGTTATTGGAGGGAGCTCTCCCAGGGATCGAGGGATATGCGATGGGCCGCATGACAAAGAGTCATTGCGGCAAGCTCTACATCGACGATTCAGGCTGGGGCCCTGAGGCCAACTCAATCGAGTACAGGTACCGGGTCCCCTTCGGCAAGATCCAATTCTTCATCGGCAAAATCGGTGAATCAGGACCCGAGCCGGACATCTGCACTGACATCGTTGAGCCGTCTCGATGCACGCAACCCGCCCAGGCCCAAGCCGGCCAGAATCATGTCTTCATCGGCTTCACTCAGGGGGTTGATCTCGCAGACAACTCCGCTTCTGGAGGGGACACCCTGGTTTACTCCGATGGCGAGTCATCGGTCGGGGACACTGAGTTGATTCTCCCATTGTATGACGGCAGACTTGGGGGCTACTCCAATGATGAGCCGGCCCTGATCGACCATGAGCTACTCCGCTGGACCACCATCTACATGGCAGGTACTACGTCGGCTCTCGATTCCACCGCAGCAGGCGCCATGGGAGGAACCGGCGCTTCGGCAACAGATCCTAGTGCGGCTAACCCGGTCAATCCACCGGCTCAAGTTCTTTTGGGGCTAGTCGCCTCATTGACAACACTCCTAAAGTCGCCAGTAACAGCGGAGAACCAGGAGGAGCGCAATACGGAGATAGCTAAAATTCGTGAGCAGATGGCTAAGTGTCAGGAAGACATCAACACTGAGAATGCTCGCATGGTGTAGCTACATGCTCAAATTCACAATGAGGCGGAGAGCCTGCGGACAGAGGCATGGCGCATGGGTCTATGACAAAACACTTTAGATGTGGTTCACAGGAGGAGACACGAGAGCCGCTGATACGTCCATTTTGCATCATGTTTTCCTACTGCTATATATATTGTTTTTATGCATAATAATGCTTTTTGGAGAAATTCTAATGCCTTTTCTCTCATAATATGCAAGGTTCACACAAGGAGGGAGAATACCGGCAGCTGGAATTCTGGACCTTAAAAAGCTACGTCAGGCCACCTATTCTGCACAACTCCAAATGAGCTAAAACTTCACGGAGAATTTTTATGGAATATATAAGAATTATTGGAGCTAATAACTATAAGAGGGGGGCCACCAGGTGGGCACCAACCCACCTGGGCGCACCAGGGAGCCCAGGCGCGCCCTGGTGGGTTGTGCTCTCCTCGGCCCACCTCCGGTGCCCCTCTTCTGGTATATAAGTCATTTTGACCTAGAAAAAAATAAGGAAAGGACTTTCGGGACGAAGCGCCGCCGTCTCGAGGCGGAACTTGGGCAGGAGCACTTTTGCCCTCCGGCGGAGCGATTCCATCGGGGGAACTTCCCTCCCGGAGGGGGAAATCATCATCATCATCATCACCAACAACTCTCCCATCTTGGGGATGGCAATCTCCATCAACATCTTCAACAACACCATCTCCTCTCAAACCCTAGTTCATCTGTTGTGTTCAATCTTAGTACCGGAACCTTAGATTGGTGCTTGTGGGTGACTACTAGTGTTGATTACATCTTGTAGTTGATTACTATATGGTTTATTTGGTGGAAGCTTATATGTTCAGATCCAATATGCTATTTAATACCCCTCTGATCTTGAGCATGATTATAATTTGTGAGTAGTTACTTTTGTTCTTGAGGTCATGGGAGAAATCTTGTTGCAAGTAATCATGTGAACTTGATATGTGTTCGATATTTTGATGGTATGTATGTTGTGATTCCCTTAGTGGTGTCATGTGAACGTCAACTACATGACACTTCACCATATTTGGGCCTAAGGGAATGCATTGTGGCGTAGTTATTAGATGATGGGTTGCGAGAGTGACAGAAGCTTAAACCCTAGTTTATGCGCTATTCCGTAAGGGACCGATTTGGATCCAAAAGTTTAATGCTATGGTTAGATTTATTCTTAATACTTTTCTCATAGTTGCGGATGCTTGCGAGGGGGTTAATCATAAGTAGGAGGCTTGTTCAAGTAAGAACAGCACCTAAGCACCGGTCCACCCACATATCAAATTATCAAAGTAGCGAACACAAAATCAAACCAACATGGTGAAAGTGACTAGATGAAATTCCTGTGTATCCTCAAGAACGCTTTGCTTATCATAAGAGATCGTTTTGGCCTATCCTTTACCTCAAAAGGATTGGGCTACCTTGCTGCACTTTTGTTACCATTACCGTTACTTGCTCGTTACAAATTATCTTGCTATCAAACTACTCGTTACTTATAATTTCAGTGCTTGCAGGGAATACATTGCCGAAAACTACTTGTCATTTCCTTCTGCCCTCGTTGGGTTCGACACTCTTACTTATCGAAAGGACTATGATTGATCCCCTATACTTGTGGGTCATCAGCCGCTTGCCCCCCCATTTTGAGTCGATGTGTCTGTTCAATACACATGTGCCAGGGGCTGGGACAAGCACCCCAGGGGCTCTGATCGTGCCCCAGTCAAACCGGGTTGTACCCCAGGATGGAGACGGGCGGCCGCCCCTGGCTCAACCTCGTCAACCAGCTCAGCAGTGGCAACTTGAGCCGGCCCAGTGCCCACCGCTCATTTGGACGATCCTAGACCATTTTGTGACACTGGCGGGTCATTTCTCTAATCCAGTTGATCACCTGTTGGTAGCATCTTCCAACCTCACTGCACTTCCAATCACAGGAATACCCCGGTTGAGATCGATGCCCTAAATGCCATCGAGATGTTGAAGATAGCGGTTACCCAGCAAGCAAACTACTCCTACAGTCAGCAGCGACTCCACTCCACCCCGCATCCAAGCCGAGGTAGGAGTCGCCATGCTGAGTCGCCAGCAGTCTCTAGCAGTGCCCAATGGAGATGCGAACAGCTGCACAACCCGCCTCGGCATGGAGCTATAGACGCAACCCGGGCACGTCGAGAAGCAGAAGCGGCCAACACAGTGGCTCAACCATCGCCCACTTCAACTCCTTTGACTTTGCAGGGTGTTGGATGGAGTAGCAGGACCATTGGAATTCCGTGTCTGGCGCCGGCTCTACGAAACGAGCGCATGCCTAAAGATTTCAAAGGCCCCCGCAAGGTGCCCAATTACATGGCCGATCTTGAGCCAGCTGCTTGGATTGAGAGCTATGAGATCGTCATGGACATGCTGGATTTCAGCGATACGGTTTGTGCCAAGTATCTAACTATGATGTTGGAGGGGCCGACTCATACTTCTTTGAAGAACCTGCCCCCCAATTCCATCAACACTTGGGCAGAGTTGAAGGAGCATTTCATCAAGCACTTCCAAGGAACCTGCAAGCGCCCGATGACAATTGCCGATTTACAACATTGTGTCCAGCGCGAGGGTGAATCGGCTCATCATTGGTCTCGCCGGGTCGCAGATATTATCCACTCTTCAGACGGCATATCGGCTGGCCAGGCCATCTTAATTTTGGAGAAAAACTGCCATTTTGATCCTTTGGTTCAGAAGCTTGGGCGCCTCAAGTGGATGGTTCAAGACATGGGAGGTCTTATGGATGTTCTTACCAGATATGCTAAGTCAGATACCACAAAGGATCCCACATCGGATGACGAAAAGGCCGGCAAAGGCAAGAAGAATGGTGGTGGCAAGGGACAGCAGCAAGGCAACCCCAGGTACAACGACAGCCATGGCAATCAAGGTAATGGTGGAAAGCGCAAACACCCAGAGGGCGGCTCAAATTTTGTTGCTAACGCCAACAATGGTTTTAAGGGCCAGAGGCGGAACAATTCTGGAAGGCCATTCAATGGAAATAAAGCTCATAATTTCGAGGAAGCCCTTAAAGGCCCATGTCCCAAGCACAGCCTCCCTGATAAGCCGGCAAATCATTCCTGGGAAAACTGCTACATCATGTAGGCTTTCCATAATCAGACGTATCAGAATCACCAAGGCGGTGGCCGTGGAAACCCCGGGGCAGCCTGGAGCAGGCGGCTCAGGGTCTGGCTTCCCAGGAGCTGGCTCATCTCGTGGTTTCCAGAACACCGAGTACCAGGGATCAGATGGCTCAAGGTCTGGCTACCAGGGTTCGGGTAACAATGGGGGTAATCAGCGTTCTGGCCAGGGTGTTTAGCAGCAGGGCAACCAGTCAGGTTTTCAGAGCAATCCTAAGCAGTTGAATAGCGGGCAGTGCCACGTCTTTACGACTAGCACTTGCAAACGGGATTGCAAGCTCCAAAATCGTGTTGTCAACATGGTCAAGCCGGCAGTACCTGAGTACTTGAATTGGTCAGAGCATCCAGTCACCTGGAGTAGGGTGTATCATCCCACCCCCCCAGGTTGAGAATCCAGGTTGTCCAGCTTTGGTGGTGGTACCTCAAGTTGATTGGTATAAGCTCACTAAAGTACTTATGGATGGAGGAAGCAGCATCAACATCCTGTACTATGATACCTTCAGGCGCATGAACTTATCAAAAAAACAACTTATGCCGTCCTCGGCCGTTTTCAATGGAATCGTTCTAGGAAAATCTGCTTATCCCATTGGGAGGATTAAGCTGGAAGTTGAATTTGGTGATGAGTACAATTACAGAATGGAGTTTCTGACGTTTGAGGTGGTCGAGATTGAAAGCCCATATCATGCTCTCTTTGGTCGGACGGCTTACACTCGTTTCATGGCCCGACCCAGCTATGTTTATCTCAAGCTCAAGATGCCTGGGCCAGAAGGCACTATCACAGTTGATGGCAATAGAAGGATTGCTCGTGAGTGTGAAGAGGGGGATGCAGCTTATGTTGAATCGGCCTGTGTAGCAGAGGAGTTGAAGTTTTACACATCCAATGTTGCCCCGGCCGACATGACACCCCTGAAGAAACCCACCAGAGAATCTGATCCCCAAGTTTAAGTCGGTCAAGGACATGAAACATGTTGATTTCACCACCGGCGACTCATCCCAATAGTTCACTATTGGGCGCTCATCGAGTTCATCCATAAGAATAGGGACATCTTTGCATGGAAACCTTCTGACATGCCTGGTGTACCGAGAGAATTCACTGAGCACCACCTCAATGTTGATCCTAAGATGAAACCAGTCCAACAGTACCTCCGATGTTTTAACAAGGAAAGACAGAAATCTATTGGTGGAGAAGTAGCTCGACTCCTTGCCGCCGGATTTGTCGTTGAAGTTTTTCACCTAGAGTGATTGGAAAATCCAGTGCTTCTATTGAAGAAAAATGAGACTTGGCGAATGTGTGTCTATTACACAGATCTTAACAAAGCTTGTCCTAAGGATCCGTTCGCTCTTCCTCGAATTGATTAGATCATCGATTCTACAGCTGGTTGTGAGAGCTTATGTTTCCTGGATGCTTACTCCGGCTATCATCAAATAAAGATGGCCATTGAGGATCAGGAGAAGACAGCCTTCATCACACCCTTCGGGGCTTTATGCTATGTCTCTATGCCTTTTGGGCTTAAGAGCGCGGGAGCTACTTATCAGTGTTGTGTACATAATTGTTTTCACAATCAGATTGGGCGCAATATTCATGCTTATGTTGATGATATCGTGGTCAAATGGCAAAAGAAGGAAACATTATTAGACGACCTCAAGGAAACCTTTGACAACCTTCGAGTTTACAAGATGATGCTTAAACCGGCCAAGTGTGTTTTTGGCTTTCCTGCAGGAAAATTGCTAGGTTTTCTGGAGTCTGAATGGGGCACTGAAGCTAATCCGGAGAAAATCAAGGCGGTGACCTCCCTTGCTAAGCTGGCTAATATCAACGATGTCTAGCATATGGCGGGTTGAATCTCCGCCTTGAGCCGGTTCATCAGCCGCCTTGGAGAGAAGGCAATCCCAAGTTCTGACAGAGTCCAAACAGAGATATCCACATTGGCAAAAACTTGTGTTTGGCATTTTTATGGCTAGTCGCAAGTTGAAGCACAACTTTTTGGAGCATCCTTGTGGTCAGTTCAGCCCCTCTGGGAGATATCATCCAAAACAGGGAGGCCACAGGCCGGGTTGCTAAGTGGCCAATTGAGCTTGGGACACATCATCTGAAATATGTGCCCCGAACGGCTATCAAGTCTCAGGCATTGGTGGATTTCATCAACGATTGGACTGAACTTCAAGCTCCCGAAGAGAAGCCAGATAATATGTATTGGATGATCCACTTTGATGGTTCCAGGCAATTGGAAGGCTCGGGGGCTGGAGTTATCATAGCTTCCCCACGAGGTGACAAGTTTTGTTATGTTCTGAGGATTATGTTTCCCTGTACTAACAATGCAGCTGAATATGAGGCCCTCCTTCACGGCCTCTGTGTCACTAAGGAGATGAATCTCAGCCGAGTTAGGTGCCTGGACGATTTTGATCTAGTTGCTCAGCAAGTTTCTAGAAAGTGGGATTCCAAGGACCCCCTCATGGCGGCTTATCGGCAAGCAGTGACAAATATCGCATGACATTTCAAAGGTTATCAAGTGGATCACATTGATCAGCGGCTCATCGAGGCGGCTGATGCATTGTCATGACTCAGTTCTCAGAAAGTCGGTCCCCCCCCCCAATGTGTTCCTTGATGTTCTCCATAATCCTTCTGTCAAACTACCGTCAGGGAAGATCTTGCTATACCTGACCAGGAGGCACAGTTGGTGGCTGCTCTCCATGCTAGACTAGATTGGATGAATCCTTATTTGGCTTATCTAACTCGAGGCGAGATCCCTGAGGATGAACTCATTGCTCGTCAGATCGTCTGACGCTCCAAGTCCATGACTATTATCAGTGGTGAGTTACACGGACGAAGCATCACGGGTGTTTTTCAGCGTTGTGTTCCCCTGAAGAGGGATGAGAAATCCTATTCATTTTGTATGCCCATATCGCTCTTGAAGTGATAGGGGATGGTCAATATCTTTCATGCTAGACTGGTTATTCTCAAGATGAGTGTTTATTCACTTGTCATTGCACGAGAAAGTGAGAGGTAATAGGGATGCCCAGTCCCGGAATGAATTAAAATGAAAGTGAAAATGATAATAATAATAATAATAATAATAATAATAATAAACCCCCCTTGGAAAGTTTAAAGTTTGGAAGGCACCCGTGGATACGGCTAGCCATGGAATGTGAAAGAATGGTGGAGGGGGAGTAAACTTTATTTTCTGTTTGGGAACCGCCTATAATGTGTCTAGCATGGGAGATATTGGAAACTTTCGGTCGTGACGTTGACAGGAAAAGCATGCCTCTCAAAAATTATTTTATCTCTGTTTTAAAACTTTGAGCTCTGGCACCTCTGCAAATCTCTACTTCCCTCCACGAAGGGCCTATCTATTTTAATTTTATGCATTTTTATTTTTATTTTGAGTCTCCATCTTCTCTTATAAAGCACCAACTAGAGAGCACTATTGTCATACTTGTGCATTGGGTGTAGTTAATGTTGAGTGTGTTTCATGAATGGATCAATGAATGAGCATAATGGGCTAGGGATAACTTTCTTTAGCGTTGACATTTTGAAAGACATGGTTGCTTGTTAGTATGCTTGAGTATTTATATATCTTCATGTCAAACTATAGACTATTGCTTTGAATCACTCGGATCCAACTATTCATGTTACAAAATAAAATATTATATGATAAATATGATAGGTAGCATTCCACATCAAAAAATATGTTTTTATCATTTACCTACTCAAGGACGAGCAGGAGTTAAGCTTGGGGATGCTTGATACATCTCCAACATATCTATAATTTTTTATTGTTCCATGCTACTCCCTCTGTTCCAGAATATAAGGTGTATTGGTTTCCGCGCAAGTCAACCATTTGAATGTTTGACCAAGATTATAGAAAAACACAACAACATCTGCAATACCAAGTAGATAAAATATGAAACGACTTTTCATGATGGATCAAATGATATAAATTTTGTATTGTGAATGTTGATATATTTTTTAAAAAATTCGGTCAAACTTGCACCCGGTTGACTTTTCAAAAAACAAATACACCTTATATAAAGGAACGGAGGGAGTATTATAGTATCAATCTTGGATGTTTTATATGCAATTACAAGTAATTATATATCATTTTTGGGACTAACCTATTAACTTAGTGCCCAATGTCAGTGGCTGTTTTTTTGCCTATTTTTTGGTTTTTCAGAATATCTGTAGCAAACGAAGTCCAAATGCCACAAAACTTTTGGAGATTTTATCTGGACAAAAGATACCCATGAAGCTTCGGGGGAGGGCCAGAAGATGAAGGAGCAGCCCACGAGGCACCAGCGCACACCCAGGGGGTGGACGCGCCCTGGTGGTTGATACGTCTCCAACATATCTATAATTTTTTATTGTTCCATGCTATTATATTATCCATCTTGGATGTTTTATATGCATTATTATGCTATTTTATATTATTTTCTTGGACTAACCTATTAACCTAGTGCCCAGTGCCAGTTGCTGTTTTTTTTTTCATGTTTTTGTCTTCTACAGAAAATCGTTACCAAACGGAGTCCAAATGGAATGAAACTTTTTGATGATTTTTCTTGGACCAGAAGACACCTAGAAGCTTCGGGAGGAGGCCAGAAGAGCCACGATCCCACGACAAGCTTGGGAGGCGCGCCCAAGGGGGGCGCCCCTAGGCTTGTGGGCCCCCTGTGGCTCCTCCAACCCTAATCTCAACTCCATAAATACCCAAATATTCCCCGTATACCAGAGGGCACACCAAAAATACTTTTCCGTCGCCGCAAGTTTCTGTCCTCGTGAGATCCCATCTTGGGGCCTTTTTCGGTACTCTGCCGGAGGGGGATTCGATCACGGAGGGCCTCTACATCAACCTTGCTGCCCTTCCGATGATGTGTGAGTAGTTTACCACAGATCTACGGGTCCATAGCAAGTAGCTAGATGGCTTCTTCTCTCTCTTTGATCTTCAATACAATGTTCTCCTTCATGTTCTTGGAGATCTATTTGTCGGTGCACTAGGAACGGGGTCCCTAGTACTCCTGACTTGTGCACGGACAGTTGCAACCTACCCAGCAGGGTGCCTTGGTGGGAAGTGATG
This sequence comes from Thinopyrum obtusiflorum, assembly GCA_036873465.1. Classification (NCBI taxonomy): domain Eukaryota; kingdom Viridiplantae; phylum Streptophyta; class Magnoliopsida; order Poales; family Poaceae; genus Thinopyrum; species Thinopyrum obtusiflorum. The sequence continues at coordinate 90,279 of JAAAWM010012006.1, forward strand.
ATGAGCCAGAGAAACCGCTCTTCGTGAGATCAAGGAGCACATTAAGAAGACCAAAGTGACCGGTGCATCCCCCAGGAAGGTTTCCCTTGCCAGGCAGGCGAGCCCGACAGGGTCGAGACTACACCTAGGGCCAAGTCCAGACCGCCCCGACAAGACTCCCGGGGCCACCAAAGATCAGAGCCCGGCAGGCCCCGTGTCGGCAAGCTTCCACCAGAACGCCACCGCTCCACCTCATCATACGCCAGTCACTAATCAGTGCGTTGTCGAGCTCTCAAGTGGCTAGGTGGATCCTGTCGGGTACGTGGCAGCCTGCTGGAGAAGAGATTAACTTTATTTGACACCTGTCTTGATGGCGTGTCATGCTAATAAGAGGTAGATGGTTAAGCAGCACGACAGTCCTGCCGGGCTTTAACCTCAGCATGACACCTAGCAATGCATTTAATGCACTTTGTCCTAACTCCCAGAGTTAGGTATGATAATACTATTAGCTATCTAATCATGTTGTAATGACTATTTTGCCACTGTGGTCGCCCCTTAAGCTATAAAAGGAAACCCGAGGCAACCTAGCAAAGGGTTCGAATCTTTAATCCCTCAACACTTGTACACGCGTAGATGCTCTCCCCAAGGCACACTTGCCGGGGTTGATCGCTCCGTGTGTTCGTGTTCCTCCAGTTCAATCCACCAAAGCAGGAGTAGGGTTTTACGCTGCAAAGCGGCCTGAACCTGGGTAAAATAGAGTTGTCCATCGCCGTGCTGCCCTGTAATTTCTGGTCTTTGTGCAATGTGATCATCCCCTCACCGAACCACAAAGGGGCAACCCTGCCCCATAGCTGATCGTGGATCCCCCACGACATCTTTGGCACGCCAGGTAGGGCATACTCGCTTGTGTGAATCAGAAGCAACAGCCAGCGTGTCTATCTTCTCCATCGCCCAAGGCGTGGGGGCGCCATGACAATGAAACTATCCTCGTCCAGACTCCGACAGTGTTCGCCTGCTGATGGTGCACGCGGGCGGAGCGGGTGCCACGGAAGGCGTGGCCAGTACAGGAGGTGCTGTTGCCATGCCCACCATGGCGGCGGTGGACGACATGCATGCCAGAGTCGGTCAGATCCCTCGACCCTCTGGCGATGACCACAATAGTGGTGTGGGCTGAGCGGATGTGTAGTTCTCATTTCCCCGTGCTACGGCGAGCACGGCCACCAAAACGACGTGCTCAGTCTGATGCGCACCCAGTTCCCTTAGAGCGTTGATCCCGGCAACAACAACGCATGTGTGGATGATTTAATCATTGATGAGTCGCGCCCGGCGGCGCGAGCGTTCACCCTGCGGGGATGAACGCTCAGCGAAACCGCGGACCGTGGCAAGTCCATCAGGTCTCCGCCCAACCCTACGAGGCAGTGTTGTTGAAGAAGGGAACCGCGATAAGGCAAATTTCGTCCTTCCCCGGAAAGTCTCATCACTCGTTGTAGTACGTCGCATCCACACTGTGTGTGAGTTAAAGACGGGTCTCCTCGTGCGAGGCTTCCGCGGAGAGAAGGGTGGTCACGTGTCCATGACAGCAACAATCGTGAGTTAAAGAAAAGATAAGTTGTGAAACCTTTTTGGTTCCAGGATCTTTAAATTATCGTTTGCAACACCTTTAGTTTAAGCCCTGGTACTCGTATGAAGAATCTGCAACACGAAGGGACTCTTCCGTGATCGCTAGCACCCCTGTCTTTTTCGAGTCCGCTCAATAGTTCGGGTGGCAGCATCAAAAACGTCGAAGGGAAACTTGTTGGTGGTGTCTCTACTCGCAGGCTACTAGGGGTCCGCCCCCAAAGCGCCGCGACTAGGGTCAGCCTCGGTAAGCCCCCATCATGCGTAGGGTGCACAATCATACGAGAACAACGAGCAAAATAAACTAAAAAGGATAGCATCGGTTCATACACCTACTTAAAAGTATTATTACATCCCAAGAATAGCAAAGACCTAACATAAGGTTTAATATGTTCTTTTGTTCGGTAGAGTTAACACGAAAACAAGCTTAGTTGGTGCGGCTACCCTGAACCCTGGGGACCTTGAGGACCTTGCCGAAGACAAGGGCAACGATTTTGTCAGCGGAGGAAGTATCAGTGTTCGGCGGCAACTTCTTGAAGGACTTGGAGACGTCGAGCCCTGGATTGCGGCAAACTAGACTGACCAACGCGGTGTGAAGCACGTCTCAAGCGCATTTCCGGGACTCGTTGGCAAAAGCCGCATCCCTATCATCGTGATACATCTTCAGTGCTTCAATCAAGTTGTTGAAGAACTTGGACATTCTAGCACTGGCAACCTCATGCTCTGAAGTAGGGAAACACCAGCTCTTCATTTCCATGACTGCAAGCTGGGAAGAAATGCGCTCGGCTATATCAACCAACTCCTCTGTCCAGAGGGAGTACATCTTCTGCAGCTTGTCCAGCGTGCCTTCAGCATCCTTCCAGAGAGTTTCTGCGGCAGTGAGCTTCTCTGACAAAGCCTTCTCCCGCCCCTCGTAAGATTCGAGGCTCTGCTCGAGCCCGGCAAGTTTGGATTTCAGATCCTGGACCACGCCATCAACAGTGGCCAGTTCTTGGCTCTTAGACGAGAGCTGCGTCTGTAGCTCCTCTAGGGCGTGAGCTGCTTTCTGTGCCTCAGCCTCAAGAGCTTCGATGTTCTTGCCGCTGGTGGCCAGCTCTTCCTTCAGTTTGCCGACCTGGGTCTCCGTTTCTGCTTTGGCGGTGGTAGCGACTGCAGCCTCGTCAACGGCCTCTTTGAGCTTGGCAGCATGCTCTGAAGCTTGTGCCTTCAAGGCCTTCTGGTGATCATCCTCCAGCTTCTGAGTCCGCTTCCTCACAAGTTCCTCAATCTCACCATCCTTGCTACGAAGAGTGGCAGCCATAGCCTATTCTTGAGCGGCAAGATCTTTGGCTTTGGCGTTGAGCTGCGCCTCGTGCTCCATCAACCTACCATCACGAGCTCTTGCTTTCTCAGCGGTGGTAGCCATCTTCTCCTCTTGGTTCCTGAGTTCACGGGATTGATTGTTGTACCATGTGCGCAACTCTTCCGCTTTCTCCTTCAGTTGCCCGTCAGCCATATCCTGGGCCTTGCGTTCTTCCTCGATATGCTTCCACCTCTTGTCGTGCCTGTCCTGGGCATCTTTGCACCCAGCAGCCATAGCTTGCAAGTATGCATATTCCTCCTACTCATTGGCAATGTCTTCAGCATCTTTGGATCTCTGAGCCAAAGGGAGTAGGATACCTGCAACTTCCTCCTTGAAGTTTAGTTCTGCGGTGCCGGATGAGCTGGGGGCTCCAAGCTTGGTCTGGAAGGTTACAATATCTGTGCTGGTGGGCGGAATCGGCGGGGCCACCGACACTGGTGGCTCGGCAAGTACTGGCTGCAGATCTATGGTCTGCATCGCGTCCACACCCATCTTGGTGGGCTTGGATCGGTTGTCAAAGGGCTCCTCCATTGCCACGTCAGCCTCCTGGATGTCACCATCAGTGCGCTCGGGGTTTTCCATGGCGGCAATTTTGGTGGCCTCTTCAGCAGCGGCCTTCACAATCCCGGCAACCTCCACGAGCTCATCACCCCTCGCGGGAAAAATTGGAGCAGGAAAACCAAGGCAAGATAAAGAGAAAGGAATGAAGTCTCAACAACTGGTAAAAACCAAAGGAAAAAATTCTTATGGAGATGACTTTGCAGTAAGAGGATTACCTGGCTGTACTTGTTGGGCGGCGGCATCCCCACCCCCGGCAACTTGTGTTGCCGGCACATGGCCTTCGACGATTTCCATCATTGGAGAGGCGCTGATGTGAACAGTGTCGTCGGTGGAGGCCCTTGCCGATGAAGTGCTCCCGAGAATGGTGTTGACGGGGAACCCTTGCCGGGATCTGCTTCTCAGTCCTCTTCGCCTTGGTGCTCCCCTCCTGCCTCCTTGCCCACACTAGAAGAACGGTCCTCGACAACTATATCAGCCAGCTGAGGAGGGAGCATGTCTGTGTGTAAGGGGCTGGTTTGGGGGCTGGAGACCACAGGGTCGCTCAACATTGCCTCCAGCCTGACCCCTGGCGACGAGCCATGTGCCGCTGATGCCTTGGCCTGCTTCGTCCTGTGGGCGAGCGTATATTCATCCCTGATGCTATAAGGAACCAGATCAGAATCAATAAGTGAGATGAATCGAGGCATGACGGAGTAGGGAATTTATTTACTCTTTGTCGGATTCGATGAGCACGTCCAACTTATACTGGGATGGCGGCGGAGACTCCCTGGCCCTCTTCATGGCTGGTGGCGGTGAGCTTGGCGGGGGTGGAACCTCGTCTTCCTCAGGAAGTTCTTCCCGATAAGACGGAGGTTTGAGCTTGACCAGCCGAGCGGACTGCTGACATATCGTCTCCTGCTTCTCGGTCATGGTAGTGGCCTTCCTTACCGCGGAGGCGGGTCGGGGCTGGGGAGTACACACGCTCTATTGGCTCCCCCTGTTGCGGAGGCGGCGTAGCGGCTCACCAACCTGGAAGTCTTCTTGTTCCTGTTTCTCTGTTGCTTCCTCCCCGGCAGCCTCGTCCCGGATGGGCCCTTCCTGTCCCTCCTCAACGGGCTTTGATACATCTCCAACGTATCTATAATTTATGAAGTATTCATGCTGTTTTATTATCATTATTGGATGTTTTACAATCATTTTATAGCAACTTTATATCATTTTTTGGGACTAACCTATTGACCCAGTGCCCAGTGCCAGTTGTTGTGTTTTGCTTGTTTTTTACATCGCAGGAAATCAATATCAAACGGAGTCCAAACACCGCGAAACTTTTTGGAGAATTTTTATGGACCAGAACACCTAGGATGGGCCAGAGCAGCACCTGGGGGGTGCCCCGAGGGGGGCACAATCCACCAGGGCGCGCCCAGGTGGGTTGTGCCCACCTTGGCGGCCTCCCGCACCCCCTCTTTGCCCTATAAAATCCCAAATATTCCAAAACCCTTCGGGGTGAACCTAGATCAGAAGTTCTGCCAGCGCAAGGCTCTGTAGCCACCGAAAACCAATCTAGACCCTTTCCGGCACCATGCCGGAGGGGGGAATCATCTCCGGTGGCCATCTTCATCATCCCGGCGGCCACCATGATGAGGAGGGAGTAGTCCACCCTCGGGGCTGAGGGTTTGTACCGGTAGCTATGTGTTTAATCTCTCTCTCTCTCTCATGTTCTTGAGATGTCACGATCTTTATGTATCGCGGGCTTTGTTAATATAGTCAGATCATATGGTGTTTTCCACTCTCTATCTTGTTGTGATGAATTGAGTTTTCCCTTTGAGATTTCGTTGTTATCGGATACTTTTATGGATTTGAGAACACTTGATATATGTCTTGCAATTGAATACTCATGGTGACAATGGGGTATCATATTGATTCACTTGATATATGTTTTGGCACTCAACTCGCGGATTCCCGAGGTGACATTGGGGTAATCTATGCATAGGGGTTGATGCACGTTCTTGTCTTTGTTTCTTTGGTAGAAATCTTGGGGCACTCTTTGAAGTTCTTTGTGTTGGATTGAGTATTATGAATATGAATTTGCTTTGGTGTTATTTTAGTACGGACTCTATGATAGATCGAACGGAAAGAATAGCTTTGTGTTATTTTAGTATGAACTCTTGAATAGATCGAACGAAAAGAATAGCTTTGAGGTGGTTTCGTACCCTACAAACAATTTATTCTTATATTCTCCGCTAGATAGGAAATTTGGAGTGATTCTTCATCGCACTTTGAGGGGTGGTTATATGATCCAGTTATATTAGCACTGTTGAGAGATTGCACTAGTGAAAGTACGGACCCTAGGCCTCATTTTCAAGCATTGCAATACTGTTTTTGTGCCCGTTTACTATTTGCTACCTTGCTGTTTTTATTTATTCAGATTATAAAAATATATTTCTACCATCAATATTACACTTTTATCACCATCTCTTTGCCGAACTAGTGCACCTATACAATTTGCCATTGTATTGGGTGTGTTGAGGACACAAGAGATTTCTTGTATTTGGTTGCAGGGTTGTTTGAGAGTGACCATCTTCATCCTACACCTCCCACGGATTGATAAACCTTAGGTCATCCACTTGAGGGAAAATTGCTACTGTCCTACAAAACTCTGCGCGTGGAGGCCCAACACGAGTCTATAAGAATAAAGTTGCATAGTAGACATCAAGCTCTTTTCCGGCGCCGTTGCCGGGGAGGTGAGTGCATGAAGGTATATCTTTAGATCTTGCAATTGAATCTTTTAGTTTCTTGTTTTATCACTAGTTTGGTTTATAAAAGAAAACTACAAAAAAAATGGAATTGAGGTTGCATCATATTATTGATCATCTTTATAATATCTTTCTTGAAAATGATGGTTCGAAAAATTGTGCTCAATTGCTAGAAGAAGAAGTCAATAAAATGTTTGGCACAAATTATTTGAATTATGAGCATGATTGCAATGATGTTAGTATGAATTCTTTGAATATCCAAAATGCTAATGATGATTGCACAAGTTATGACAAAAATATTTCTTATAAGCATGTCAATTTTTGCGGAGTGAATTGGGAGTGCAAATGCACACCAAAAAGGGAAGATATATTTTGTAATAAGCATAAATATTTAGAAACGAAAAAGTTGCAAGAGAGGGTAGATGATTGTGCTGAAAGATGTAATTTTTTCGCCATCCTTGTGAACTTTGCAATGAACGTGGTCATTTAAATCTCCAATGCAAATTCTTTCATGATCAAATCGTGTCCAAAAATTGTGATAACTTGATTACCCTTGAGCATCATAAAGAGCTTAGTCTTCTTTTGGGGTATGAAGAAATGAAATGTATAACTAAGGGTTTTCCAAATCCTGAGAGATTTCTTGATTTTGATCTAGAAGAAATTTATATGTTTTGTGCGGTAAATTGCATTGAGAATCCTTATATTGCCAACTATCTAAAGACAAGAAAACAAATAGAATATGAAGAGAGTACTAATGAAAGGGAAAATATTTCCCAATACCCTCCTAGTGTTTGTTATGATGAATCAGGTAACGAGGAGGAGCTTCCTATCCAATCAATCTCTTCAACAAGAAGCTTGCAAATAATAATTAAACCCACACATGGTGTGGTGAAGAAGAAGAATAAAAGAAGAAAGAATAGAGGTAAAAAGGTATCTCTCCCAAATAATGTTGCTCCCATCACCATCGTGCCTCATGGAAGTGAATCAAATATGTTGATGGAGGATGATGATGTTGATGATGATTTTGTTATGCCTATTGCTTGTTGTGATGATTATGATTGGGAAGATAATGATACTTCTTTTAATCTTGGAAATATTTTTGGCACCAACTTGGGAAATTATGATGATAGCAATTGTTATACCGTTGGTGCTATTCATACTATTAATGATGACAGTGATTATGCTTATGATATGCCAAGTCACAAGCTTGGGGATGCTATGTTAGATGAGAATGACATGTTTGAAAATTTATTTGCTGCAACTAATGTTTGTCCCAAGCTTGGGGATGCTATGTTTAATGAAGATGATCTTTTTAGTCCCCCTACTTTTAATGACCAAATTTGCTATGATGATTGCATGCCTCCTATCTATGATGAGAACAAAGTTGCTACTTATGATGATTATTGTGCTGATACTTATATTATAAAAAGTAGTGATAATTATTGTCATAATTTTGAATATCCTTTTACTGAACATTACTCTCTTAATGTTGGAACAATTTATAGTATTCGAGTTTCATATGATACTCCCACCATTATGAATGAGAATAAAATTGCTTATATGGAGAGTAATAAATTTTCTATGCTTTTGGATCATGAAAAGAATGCTTTATGTGATGGTTATATTGATGAATCTATTCATGATGCTACTGAAAATTATTATGAGAGAGGAACTTATGATTCATGATGCTCTCTTTATGTTTCAATTCTTATCTTTTATGCGAGCATCATTGAAATCATCATGCCTAGCTAAAAGGCATTAAAGAAAAGCGCTTGTTGGGAGACAACCCAACACTTTTACCTACTGTTTTTGTGTGTTCACATGATTATGCCACTGTATTGATCACGTTTTATTGCTTTTGTTTCAATAAAGTGCCAAGTAAAGCCTTTGGGATCATGTTGGGTGATAGTTGATTTGATCTTGCTGAAAAACAGAAACTTTTTCGCTCACGAAAATAATTCTAATTTTTAACATAAGAGTGCTTTTGAGTTGATTCTTTTTGCAGAAGATTAATATACAAATTTCTCATGTGGTCCTAATTTTTCAGAATTTTTGGAGTAACAGAAGTATGGTAGTTATCCAGATCATTACAGACTGTTCTGTTTTTGACAGATTCTGTTTTCAATGCATAGTTTGCTTGTTTCCTAGTTTCTATGGCTTATATTGCTCAATATAAATTGTAGAAATGATATGATACAGTAGGAATTGTGTGGAAACAATTATGAATCTTGTCTTTGAAAGTACCAAAAGTGAAATGGTTTGCTCTTTATCATACTAACCTATCTCACAAAGTTCCATTAAGTTTTGTGTGATTGAAGTTTTCAAGTTTTTGGGTGAGATATCGATATGAGGAGAATAAGGAGTGACAAGACCCTAAGCTTGGGGATGCCCAAGGCACCCCCAAGGTAATATTCAAGGAAGATCCAAGCAACTAAGCTTGGGGATGCCCCGGAAGGCATCCCCTCTTTCGTCTCCAACATTATCGGTAACCTCACTTGGAGCTATGTTTTCATTCATCACATGATATGAGTTTTACTTGGAGCATCATTTTATTTTGTTAGGATTTGCTTTATGTTATTTAGAATAATGTTTTGCATCTTTATTTTCAATAAAAATGTCAAGTATAGCCGTTGCCATGCTTATTTTGCAAGTCTATATGTGGCTGTTTGAAAACAGAAAGTTTATTGATGTTGCAAAAATTCCCCAGAAAAGTCAGAATGTGATAAAATGTTGAATTTTTTTTGCAACATAAGCTCTGATAAATTTTATACAGTGTGTAATTTTTCTCATAATTTTTGGAGTTTAAGAAGTATTGATAGTCTTGCATTCTTTACAGACTGTACTGTTTTGGCAGATTGCTGTTATGTTTTCATTGTTTGCATATGTTTGCTTGTTTAATGATTCTATTTGAGGATAGGAGTATTACATATGTAGAGGCATTTAGAATGAAATGTTGAATAATAATTTTAGTGATTTGCTACAGTAGAGAATGATAAGGTTTTTTCATTGGTTTATACTAACTTATCTCATGAGTTCTTGTTGAGTTTTGTGTGGATGAAGCTTTTGAGATTTAGGAAAACCGTGATATGAGAAGAATTAAGGAGACACAAAAGCTCAAGCTTGGGATGCCCAAGGCATCCCAAGATAATATTTCAAGAAGTCTCAAGCATCTAAGCTTGGGGATGCCCCGGTAGGCATCCCACCTTTCTTCTTCAACAATTATCGGTTAGTATCGGTTGAGCCTAAGTTTTTGCTTCTTCACATGATGTGTGCTATTCTTAGGATGTAATTTTATTTTCATTTTGCTTGCTGTTTTAATAAAGTACTTAGATCTGAAAGTTTTTAAATAAAATAGAGTCCTCAAATAGTTGCCAGGGAGGCTAGGTAAGCGGCACGCACATCCCGTCAACGAAGCTCTTTTCTGTGGAATTGCTCTAGTGCTTCACTTATATCTTTTTTAGCACGGTGTGCTTTAGTATTTTTGAAGAAATTCTCGCTTGCTTCACTTAAATTAATTTGAGAGAAAGAAATATTATGCTCATGATCTTCATTTATATCTTTTTGGAGTAGCTTGTCATTTACTCTTGTGCTTCACTTATATCCTATGAGTAAATTGTTGAATAAATTGAATGTCATGAAGTTGAAATCATATCATGCCTAGTGGTAGCTTCACATTGGGTTTAGAAAGTGAAATCTTTTGAGGCTTGACAATCACAATATTGGTCATACAAGCAATTCACGAATAAATAGTATAAGGAAGAGAACTTTCAAATGCAAATACACTATCTTGGAAATCTTTTGTGATTGTGAGCCCCCATCAAAATATTATATGCCAAAATTGTTGACGTTGGACAAGGAAGACAACGTAATGATTTATGTTTGTTCATATTCACATAGAAGTTATATTGTCATAGATCCTTCAACATGTGGTGCTTTCCCCCCATCTTTGCTAGCCAAAAATTCCGCACCAAGTAGAGATACTACTTGTGCATCCAAAAACCCTTAAACCCAAATCTTATTTTCAAGAGTCCACCATACCTACCTAGGGATTGAATAAGATCCTTCAAGTAAGCTATCATCGGTGCAATAAGGCAATAAAAATTGCTTCTAAAAGTGTTAGATCATTTAGTGTAAGAGAAAATTGAGCGTTGTACGAACTTGTGATGGCAAAGAATAAAAGCGACAGACTGCATAATAAAGGTTGCTATCATAAGGGGCAATATAACATGACATTCTTTTGCACTAAGGGGTTGAGCATACAAACAAATAAGCGCATGGCAACCTCTGCTTCCCTCTGCGAAGGGCCTATCTTTTACTTTTCAGTATTTACTTTTATGCAAAGAGTCAAAGTTTTTCTCTCTATTCCCTTTTATTTTTCTCTTTTGGCAAGCATCATGTGGTGAGGAAAGATCTAGGCACATATGTCCAGTTGAATATGGGTGGCATCAGTTATTATTGTTGACATCACCGTTGAGGTGAATACGTTGGGAGGCAAAACAATAAGCCCCTATCTTGCTATGTGTCCGGTTGAAACGTTTTGCTCATGTGTATGCGGTGAGTGTTAGCAATCATAGAAGACTATAAGATGGTTGAGTATGTGGAGCTCTTACTTAAACTCTGTTGAATAAGTTGAATTGCAATTGCTTGGTGACTGAGAACATAGATTGTTCAGTTTCAAGAGAATTCATTGTTTGAACCTTTACATGTGAATTGGTTGCTACTTTAACATGAGAAATTTTATGAGAAAGAATTGATGTCATGATGCTAGGAAAAGTGATTGAAATTGTCATTGATCAAACTTATGCACTTTGCTAACATTCACACTTCATAAATTATTTCTTTTAACATTTACCTACTCGAGGACGAGTAGGAATTAAACTTGGGGATGCTGATACGTCTCCAATGTATCTATAATTTATGAAGTATTCATGCTGTTTTATTATCATTCTTTGATGTTTTACAATCATTTTATAGCAACTTTATATCATTTTTTGGCACTAACCTATTGACCCAGTGCCCAGTGCCAGTTGTTGTTTTTTGCTTGTTTTTTACATCGCAGGAAATCGATATCAAACGGAGTCCAAACACCGCGAAACTTTTTGGAGAATTTTTATGGACCAGAACACCCAGGATGGGCCAGAGCAGCACCTGGGGGTGCCCCGAGGGGGGCACAATCCACCAGGGCGCGCTTGGGGGCCCAAGCGTGCCCAGGTGGGTTGTGCCCACCTCGGTGGCCTCCCGCACCCCCCTTTGCCCTATAAAATCCCAAATATTCCAAAACCCTTCGGGGTGAACCTAGACCAGAAGTTCCGCCGCCGCAAGGCTCTGTAGCCATCGAAAACCAATCTAGACCCTTTCCGGCACCCTGCCGGAGGGGGGAATCATCTCCGGTGGCCATCTTCATCATCCCGGCGGCCACCATGATGAGGAGGGAGTAGTCCACCCTCGGGGCTGAGGGTTTGTACCAGTAGCTATGTGTTTAATCTCTCTCTCTCTCTCGTGTTCTTGAGATGTCACGATCTTGATGTATCACGGGCTTTGTTAATATAGTCGGATCATATGGTGTTTTCCCCTCTCTATCTTGTTGTGATGAATAGAGTTTTCCCTTTGAGATTTCGTTGTTATCGGATTGAATACTTTTATGGATTTGATAACACTTGATATATGTCTTGCAATTGAATACTCGTGGTGACAATGTGGTATCGTATTGATTCACTTGATATATGTTTTGGCACTCAACTCGCGGATTCCCGAGGTGACATTGGGGTAATCTATGCATAGGGGTTGATGCACGTTCTTGTCTTTGTTTCTTCGGTAGAAATCTTGGGGCACTCTTTGAAGTTCTTTGTGTTGGATTGAGTATTATGAATATGAATTTGCTTTGGTGTTATTTTAGTACGGACTCTAGGATAGATCGAACGGAAAGAATAGCTTTGTGTTATTTTAGTACGAACTCTTGAATGGATCGAATGGAAAGAATAGCTTTGAGGTGGTTTCGTACCCTACAAACAATTTATTCTTGGGGGGGGGGGGAGATAGGAACTTTGGAGTGATTCTTCATCGCACTTTGAGGGGTGGTTATATGAGCCAATTATATTAGCACTGTTGAGAGATTGCACTAGTGAAAGTACGGACCCTAGGCCTCATTTTCAAGTATTGCAATACCATTTTTGTGCCCGTTTACTATTTTCTACCTTGCTGTTTTTATTTATTCAGATTATAAAAATATATTTCTACCATCAATATTACACTTTTATCACCATCTCTTTGCCGAACTAGTGCACTTATACAATTTGCCATTGTATTGGGTGTGTTGGGGATACAAGAGATTTCTTGTATTTGGTTGCAGGGTTGTTTGAGAGAGACCATCTTCATCCTACACCTCCCATGGATTGATAAACCTTAGATCATCCACTTGAGCGAAAATTGCTACTGTCCTACAAAACTCTGCGCTTGGAGGCCCAACATGAGTCTACAAGAATAAAGTTGCGTAGTAGACATCAGGCTCCTCATCGTCATCCTCGTCTTCATCATCTTCTTCCTCCTCTACATCATCTTCAGTGTCCTTGACAAGGACCATGGGCCTCGCAAGCACTAACCTGCAGGCCTCTGCAACTCTGCTGGCGATGTACGCCTTCTCCTCTTCAGTGGTTGCCTTGACCAGGTCGCACTCCTCTCGCTCGGCTTTCTCCACTAGCTCAGAAGCACCTCTTCTCAGCCGATAACGAGGGCAGTTCCCAGCTTTCTTTGACCCCGGCAGTAGAGCTGTCTGGCATCCACGCCAAGATGGCATTCCTCTCTGTGTTGATATGCAACGCCACGACCATGGCCGGCAAGTGGAAAGTGCCCAGTTTGTGGACAACTGCTAGCAGAGCCAGGAGTGGCCCAGCACTATCAAGTTGCAGCCATGGCCTGGGTACAACCACATTATGTCCCCGACATTATGATACAGCCAAGTTGGTTTGTCTCTCTGCTCCAGGGGGGTGATGCGGTGATGCAAGAAGTCAGCCCCAACCATCTCTATGGTCAGGCCGGCATCTCGTAGGCGAGCAACCCTGTTCAAAATCGGACGAAGCTTCTTCTTGCTGGCACCAAGCTTCTTCCAGTTATCATACCGGTTAATCTTCCTTGTCCGCGGCAAGCAGAACACCGGGAAGTTCTCCTCCTAAATCCAGCACCAAGTTCCCCTCCATTCCTCCCACTTGTCATGGAGCTGTCCAGGAATGTAGTCTCTCTGGTTCTTCTTTCCCCTCGGGAACCATGTTACGCTTCTAGACAGCGCATCATTCTCAACCTGAGGGACAAAGAAATGGCGGAACAGATCTACATTGGGCATAACTCCACTGAAGTTCTCACAGAAATGTCCAAAAACTGCCATACATGTCACGACATTGGGAGTGAAGTCAACCAGCCGGAGTCCATAGGTTGACATCAGCTCACAGAAGAAATCTGAATATGGCGGCACCAATCTGCAATAAAAGTATGCACTAAAGAAGGGGTAGGAGTGGCTCGGGTCCGTGGGGCCGAAAGGGAGAACCTTGGGGGCTCCATGGCCATCAGTATCTTTCCTCCACATGTAGGCGTACCTCTCGATCAAAGTGTTGGCAGTCAAGGTGGGCGGTGAGAAGACGAAGTTCTCATTCCGTCGTCTCTCCTATTCCTCCAACTCCTTCTTCTTCTGCTCCACCTTGGGGTCGAGTGGCTTAGCCGCCTTCTTCCCCTTCGTGGCGGCTGCCTTAGGTGCCATCCAAGGTTCAGGAAGGAGGAGAGCTTTGAGTATGAAGCAGATTGATACGCGCGTCGGCGGCGGCGGCGAAAGTGGTTTGTTCTTGGTAAGAGGAAGAAGATGAAACAGGGGAGGGTAAAGTGAATGAGCAACACCCCTTCACGGTTACCTTTTTATGGGGAAAACACAAGGGGGCTGGCTCTTCGTCGCCTCCCCTAGCTGCGCCCGCCACAGACGCGCCTTGTTGGGCAACTGCGACAGCACCCACGCTCCCACAACCCAAGATTAATGCGTGGATTGGACGCATGGTGACAGGAACCGTCATGATAACAGATCACAACAAAGGATCATGTCAGTTTCCCTCCACCGGTGTGTCCGTGCATGTTGTTGGGCCTAACCCAACGACGCCTCGGATGTGCGTATGGGCCAGGCCCGGGGGCTCCTGTCGGTGCAATAGGAATGGGGTCCCTAGTACTCCTGACTTGTGCACGGACAGTTGCAGCCTACTCGGCAGGGTGGCTTGGCGGGGACTGATGATGAGCCAGAGAAACCGCTCTTCGTGAGATCAAAGAGCACATTAAGAAGACCAAAGTGACCGGTGCATCCCCCAGGAAGGTCTCCCTTGCCGGGCAGGCGAGCCCGGCAGGGTCAAGACTACACCTAGGGCCAAGTCCAGACCGCCCCGGCAAGACTCCCGGGGCCGCCAAGGATCAGAGCCCGGCAGGCCCCGTGCCGGCAAGCTTCCACCAGAACGCTACCGCTCCACCACATCATACGCCAGTCACTAATTAGTGCATTGTTGATCTCTCAAGTGGCTAGGTGGATCCTGTCGGGTACGTGGTAGCCTGCTGGAGAAGAGATTAACTTTATTTGACACCTGTCTTGATGGCGTGTCATGCTAATAAGAGGTCGATGGATAAGCGGCACGACAGTCTTGTCGGGCTTTAACCTCAGCATGACACCTAGCAATGCATTTAATGCACTTTGTCCTAACTCCCAGAGTTAGGTATGATAACACTATTAGCTATCTAATCATGTTGTAATGACTATTTTGCCACTGTGGTCGCCCCTTAAGCTATAAAAGGAAACCCGAGGCAACCTAGCAAAGGGTTTGAATCTTTAATCCCTCAACACTTGTACGCGCGTAGCTGCTCTCCCCGAGGCACACTTGCCGGGCTTGAGCGCTCCGTGTGTTCGTGTTCCTCCAGTTCAATCCACCAAAGTAGGAGTAGGGTTTTACACTGCAAAGCGGCCTGAACCTGGGTCAAAGAGAGTTGTCCATCGCCGTGCTGCCCTGTAATTTCTGGTCTTTGTGCAATGTGATCATCCCCTCGTCGAACCACAAAGGGGCAACCCTGCCCCATAGGTGATCGTGGATACCCCACGACACTATTCGGTGTAATCTTCTTTTGCGGTGCATTTATCAAGATCTGATGAATTGTGGATTTATGATCAGATTATCTATGAATATTATTTATGTCTTCTCTGAACTCTTTTATGCATGATTAAGATAGCTTTGTATTTCTCTCCTATCTATTGATTTGGTTTGGCTAACTAGATTGATTTTTCTTGCAATGGGAGAGGTGCTTTGTTTTGGGTTCAATATTGCGGTGTCCTCACCCAGTGACACAAGGGGTAGGGAGGCACATATTTGTATTGTTGCCATTAAGGATAAAAAGATGGGGTTTATTTCATATTGATTGGATCTATCCCTCTACATCATGTCATCTTTCTTAAGGCATTACTCCATTCTTGTTAACTTAATACACTAGATGCATGCTGGATAGCGGTCGATATGTGGAGTAATAGTAGTAGATGCAGGAAGGAGTCGGTCTACTTGTCATAGATGTGATGCCTATATTCATGATCATTGCCTTAGATATCGTCATAACTTTGCTCTTTTCTATCAATTGCTCAACAGTAATTTATTTACCCATCGTATGTGTTCTTTCAAGAGAGAAGCCTCTTGTGAAAACTATGGCCCTCGGGTCTATTTTTATCATATTATTTTCAGATCTATAAAACCAAAAACCCAAATATACCTTGCTGCAATTTATTTACCTTTACTTTATTTTGCACTTTTACTTATCTTTTATACCTATCTCTATCAGACCTCATCCTTGCAAGTAACCGTGAAGGGATTGACAACCCCATTATCGCGTTGGGTGCAAGTATTTGTTTGTTTGTGTAGGTGCTATCATTGGAGACTTGTGTGTTCCTCCTACTAGATAGGTACCTTGGTTCTTAACTGAGGGAAATACTTATCTCTACTTTGCTGCATCACCCGGGGGGGGGGGGGGGGGGGGGGGGGGGGGGGGGGGGGGGGGGGGGGGGGGGGGGGGGGGGGGGGGGGGGGGGGGGGGGGGGGGGGGGGGGGGGGGGGGGGGGGGGGGGGGGGGGGGGGGGGGGGGGGGGGGGGGGGGGGGGGGGGGGGGGGGGGGGGGGGGGGGGGGGGGGGGGGGGGGGGGGGGGGGGGGGGGGGGGGGGGGGGGGGGGGGGGGGGGGGGGGGGGGGGGGGGGGGGGGGGGGGGGGGGGGGGGGGGGGGGGGGGGGGGGGGGGGGGGGGGGGGGGGGGGGGGGGGGGAAAAACCAACGCAAGCTCAAGAAGTAGCAGGAAGAATTTCTAGCGCCGTTGCCAGGGAGGATCTACATCAAGCCTGCCATGTACCTATCATAAACTCTCATCTCTTGCATTTACATTATTCACCATTTGCCTCTCGTTTTCCTCTCCCCCACTTCTACAACGTTTTCAGAAAAACACAAAAATATTGCCTTTTTTATTCGCCTTCTTTCTGTTTGTTTTTTCATTTGCTTTTTGCTTGCTTGTGTGCTAGATTGCTTGCTTTGCCACGATATCTCAAGAAAATACAAAGTTGTGTGATATTTCCAACACTAATAATAATGATTTTATTAGTACTCCTATTGCTCCCGCCACTAGTGTGGAATCTAATGAGATTAATGCCGCTTTGTTGAATTTTGTTATGAAAGAACAATTTTCTGATAGTCCTAATGAAGATGCTGCATCCCATTTAAATACCTTCATTGAATTGTGTGATACGCAAAAGAAAAAAGATGTGGATAATTATATTGTTAAATTGAAGCTATTTCCATTCTCACTACAAGATCGTGCTAAAACTTGGTTTTTGTCCTTGCCTAAAAATAGTATTGATTCATGGAGTAAGTGTAAGGATGCTTTTATTTCCAAGTATTTTCCTCCCGCTAAGATCATCTCCCTTAGGAACGATATAATGAATTTTAAGCAACTAGATCAAGAACATGTTGCACAATCTTGGGAGAGGATGAAATTGATGATAAGAAATTGCCCTACCCATGGTTTAGGTTTATGGATGATCATACAAAAAAAGTATGCTGGATTGAATTTTGCATCTAAAAACCTTTTAGATTCCGCCGCGGGTGTGATATGTCTCCAATGTATCTATAATTTTTTTATTGTTCCATGCTATTATATTATCATTCTTTGATGTTTTACCTTTGTTTTATAGCAACTTTATATCATTTTTTGGGACTAACCTATTGACATAGTGCCCAGTGCCAGTTGTTGTTTTTTTTGCTTGTTTTTTACTTCGTAGAATATCAGTACCAAACGAAGTCCAAATGCCACGAAACTTTTTGGAGATTTGTTTTGGACCAGAAGACAACTTGGGAGCCATGGAAGCACCTAGGGGAGGCCCATGGGGCCCACCACCCACCAGGGCACGCGAGAAGCCCCTGGCGCGCCCTGATGGGTGGCGGGGCCCATGGAGGTCTCCTCCACCGCCTCTCAGCTCTATAATATTAAGATATTCCAGAAACCCTAAGGGAGCTATCGAAACACAATTCCAGCCGCCGCAAGTTCCAGAACCACGAGATCCAATCTAGAGCCCTATTCCGGCACTCTGCCGGAGGGGAACACGATCACTGAGGGGTTCATCATCCTCATTGGTGCTCCACCTATGATGCGTGAGTAGTTCACCATAGACCTACGGGTCCGTAGGCAGTAGCTAGATGGCTTCTTCTCTCTTTTTGATTCTTAATACAATGTTCTCCTCGATGTTCTTGGAGATCTATTTGATGTAATGACTTTTTGCGGTGTGTTTGTTGGGATCCGATGAAGTGCGAGTTTATGATCAGATCTATCTATGAATATTATTTGAGTCTTCTCCGAACTCTTTTAGTCATTATTAAGATAGCTTTGTATTTCTCTCCGATCTATTGATTTGGTTTGGCCTAATAGCTTGATTTTTCTTGCAATGAGAAGATGTGCTTTGTGATGGGTTGGATCATGCGGTGTCCTCAGCTAGTGACAGAAGGGGTAGCGAGGCACGCATGTATCATTGCTATTAAGGATAAAAAGATGGGGTCTATTCCTACATGAATATATCTTGTCTGCATCATGTCATCGTTCTTATTACATTACTCCGTTTCTCCATGAACTTAATACACTAGATGCATGCTGGATAGCGGTCGATGTGTGGAGTAATAGTAGTAGATGCAGAATCATTTCAGTTTACTAATCTTGGATGTGATGCATATATACATGATCATTGCCTTGGATATCGTCATAATTATTTGCTCTTCTATCAATTTCCCAACAGTAATTTGTTTACCCACCATATGCTATTTTCTCGAGAGAAGCCACTAGTGAAATCTACGGCCCCCGGGTCTAACTTTTATCATATTGCTTTCAGATCTATTATTCCAAAAACCCAAAAATACCTTGCTACACTTCTTCTTTACTTATTTTATTTTGTGTTCTTGCTAGATATATTTATCCAATCTCATACAAATTAATCTATCTTTTTACCGAGGAGGGATTGACAACCCCTCTTACGCGTCGGGTTGCAAGTCTTTGTTCTTTGTGTGTAGGTACCGTTTACATAGTGTTGCCTGGTTCTCCTACTAGATTGATAACCTTGGTTTCAGAACTCAGGGAAATACTTGCCCTAGTTGTGCTGCATCATCCCTTCCTCTTTGGGGAAATACCGACGTAGATTCAAGCCACGTCATGGTGGTACTTTTATGGAAATCACATTAGGAGAAGCTACTAAACTCCTAGATAATATTATGGCAAATTACTCTCAATGGCATACCGAAATATCTTCTACTAGTAAAAAAAGTGCATGCTTTGAAGAAATAAATACTTTGAGTGGAAAGATGGATGAACTTATGAAATTGATTGCTAGCAAGAGTGCTCCTATTGATCCTAATGATGTTCCTTTGTCTACTTTGATTGAGAATAATAATGAATCTATGGATGTCAATTTTGTTGGTAGGAACAATTTTGGTAATAACGCATATAGAGGCAATTTTAATGCTAGGTCGTTTCCTACTAATTCCTCTAATAATTATGGTAATTCCTACAACAACTCTTATCGAAATTATAATAAGATACCCTTTGATCTTGAAAATAATATTAAAGATTTTATTAACTCCCAAAAGATTTTCAATGCTATGGTAGAAGAAAAATTGCTCAAGATTGTTGATTTGGCTAGAAACGTTGATAGAATTTCTCATGAGATTAATTCTTTTAAGATTAGATCTATGCCACCCAAGCTTGATATTAATGAGTCTCTGAAAGCTATCCAAATTTCTATTAATGAAAGTAGGGAGAGAACCGCTAGGATGCGCGCTAAGAGAGGATGGCTAGAAAAAGTATGTTCTTCTAGTTTTTGCGATAATCATGATGAAGATCTTAAAGTGATTGGTGTGACTCCTATTGAATCTTTGTTTTCTAATATAAAACTTGATAAATAAGGTACTGGAGATGAGTCAACTATAGCTAGAAGGCGTCCCAATAATTTGGAGGGTAAAGATCTTAATGAAAAAAATTGATAAAGGTGGGATTGGCGAGGTCAAAACTTTAAATAGTGATGACCCACTCTTTTGGATTTCAAGGACTTTAATTATGATAATTGTTATTTGATTGATTATATTTCCTTGTTGCAATCTATGCTTAATTCACCTCACGCTTATAATCAAAATAAAGCTTTTACTAAACATGTCGTTGATGCTATGATGAAATCTTTTAAAGAAAAACTTGAGTTGGAAGTTTCAATCCCTAGAAAGCTTTATGATGAATGGGAACCTACTATTAAAATTAAGATTAAATATTATGAGTGCAATGCTTTGTGTGATTTGGGTGCTAGCGTTTCCACTATTCCAAAAACTTTATGTGATGTGCTAGGTTTCCATAAACCTGATGATTGTTCTTTAAATTTGCACTTAGCGGATTCCACTATTAAGAAACCTATGGGAAGAACTAATGATGTTCTTATTGTAGCAAATAGGAATTATCTGCCCGTAGATTTTATTGTGCTTGATATACACTGCAATCCTACATGCCCTATTATTTTTGGTAGACCTTTCCTTAGAACGATTGGTGCAATTATTGATATGAAAGAAGCAAACATTAGATTTCAATTTCCGTTAAGGAAGGGCATGGAACAACTTCCAAGAAAGAAAATTAAGTTGCCATATGAATCTATTATGAGGGCCACTTATGAATTGAATACCAAAGATGACAATACCTAGATCTATGCAATATGCCTAGCTAGGGGCGTAAAACAATAGCGCTTGTTGGGAGGCAACCCAATATTTTTTTTGTTTTTGCTTTTGTTTTTCAATAAATATGCAATTATACTCCTGTTATGATTGTGTTTTAGTGTTTTAGTTAGTGTTTGAGCCAAGTAAGACCTTTGGGATGATTTGGGTGATAGTTGATTTGATTTTGCTGAAAAACTGAAACTTTTGCGTCCAGTAGCAGAATTGTTAAAATTCACTGGAGCGTGATAAATTCTGTAGTTTTTAAACAGGATTTATATACACATTTCCTATGTTGTACTAATTTTTAAGAATTTTTGGAGTTAGAGAAGTTTGGCTAAAGTCCATATTACTACAGACTGTTCTGTTTTTTACAGATTCTGTTTTCATTGTGTTGTTTGCTTATTTTGATGAATCTATGGGTAGCATCGGGGGGTATGAACCATGGAGAAGTTAGAATACAGTAGATATAATGCAAATATAAAATTGGAATGAGTTTACAACAGTACCTAAAAGTGGTTATTTGCTTTGTTTCACTAAGGGGTCTCACGAGTTTTCTGTTGAGTTTCGTGTTGTGAGGTTTTCAAGTTTTGGGTGAAGTTTCGATGGACTAAAAAATAAGGAGTGGTAAGAGCCTAAGCTTGGGGATTCCCAGGGCACCCCAAGGTAATATTCAAGGACAACCAAGCACCTAAGCTTGGTGATGCCCCGGATGGCATCCCCTCTTTTCTCTTCAATCCATCAGTAAACTACTTGAGGCTATATTTTTATTCACCACATGATATGTGTTTTGCTTGGAGCGTCTTGTATTATATGAGTCTTTGCTTTATTTGCTTTTTAGTTTGCCACAATCATCCTTGTTGTACACACCTTTTGAGAGGGACACACATTAATCGTGAATTTATTAGAATACTCTATGTGCTTCACTTATATGGGGGGGGGGGGGGGGGGGGGGGGGGGGGGGGGGGGGGGGGGGGGGGGGGGGGGGGGGGGGGGGGGGGGGGGGGGGGGGGGGGGGGGGGGGGGGGGGGGGGGGGGGGGGGGGGGGGGGGGGGGGGGGGGGGGGGGGGGGGGGGGGGGGGGGGGGGGGGGGGGGGGGGGGGGGGGGGGGGGGGGGGGGGGGGGGGGGGGGGGGGGGGGGGGGGGGGGGGGGGGGGGGGGGGGGGGGGGGGGGGGGGGGGGGGGGGGGGGGGGGGGGGGGGGGGGGGGGGGGGGGGGGGGGGGGGGGGGGGGGGGGGGGGGGGGGGGGGGGGGGGGGGGGGGGGGGGGGGGGGGGGGGGGGGGGGGGGGGGGGGGGGGGGGGGGGGGGGGGGGGGGGGGGGGGGGGGGGGGGGGGGGGGGGGGGGGGGGGGGGGGGGGGGGGGGGGGGGGGGGGGGGGGGGGGGGGGGGGGGGGGGGGGGGGGGGGGGGGGGGGGGGGGGGGGGGGGGGGGGGGGGGGGGGGGGGGGGGGGGGGGGGGGGGGGGGGGGGGGGGGGGGGGGGGGGGGGGGGGGGGGGGGGGGGGGGGGGGGGGGGGGGGGGGGGGGGGGGGGGGGGGGGGGGGGGGGGGGGGGGGGGGGGGGGGGGGGGGGGGGGGGGGGGGGGGGGGGGGGGGGGGGGGGGGGGGGGGGGGGGGGGGGGGGGGGGGGGGGGGGGGGGGGGGGGGGGGGGGGGGGGGGGGGGGGGGGGGGGGGGGGGGGGGGGGGGGGGGGGGGGGGGGGGGGGGGGGGGGGGGGGGGGGGGGGGGGGGGGGGGGGGGGGGGGGGGGGGGGGGGGGGGGGGGGGGGGGGGGGGGGGGGGGGGGGGGGGGGGGGTGTTACTATCCTTTTCCACACTTGTGCTTCAAAGTAGCACCATGTTCTTCATGATAGAGAGTCTCCTATTTTGTCACTTTCATATATTACTAGTGGGAATTTTCATTATAGAACTTGGCTTGTATATTCCAATGATGGGCTTCCTCAAATTGCCCTAGGTATTCATGAGCAAGCTAGTTGGATGCACACCCACTTAGTTTTCTTTTGAGATTTCATACACTTATAGCTCTAGTGCATCCGTTGCATGGCAATCCCTACTCCTTGCATTGACATCAATTGATGGGCATCTCCATAGCCCATTGATTAGCCTCACCAATGTGAGACTTCCTCCTTTTTTTATCTTCTCCACACAACCTCCACCATCATATTCTATTCCACCTATAGTGCTACATCCATGGCTCACGCTCATGTATTGCGTGAGAGTTGAAAAGGCTTAAGACTGTTAAAAGTATGAACCAATTGCTTGGCTTGTCATCGGGGTTGTGCATGATAAATACTTTGTGTGATGAAGATAGAGCATCACAAGATTATATGATTTTGTAGGGATAACTTTCTTTAGCCATAATATTTTGAGAAGACATGATTGCTTTATTAGTTTGCTTGAACTATTATTGTTTTTATGTCAATATTAAACTTTTGTTTTGAATCTTATGGATCTAAATATTCATGCCACATCAAGAAAGATTACATGAGAAACATGTTAGGTAGCATTCCACATCAAAAATTCTGTTTTTATCATTTACCTACTCAAGGACGAGCAGGAATTAAGCTTAGGGATGCTTGATACGTCTCCAACGTATCTATAATTTTTTATTGTTCCATCCTATTATATTATCCATCTTGGATGTTTCATATGCATTATTATGCTATTTTATATCCTTTTTTGGGTCTAACCTATTAACCTAGTCCACAGTGCTAGTTGCTGTTTTTCCATGTTTTTGTCTTTTACAAAAAATCAATACCAAATGGAGTCCAAACGGAACAAAACTTTTTGATGATTTTTCTTGGACCAGAAGACACCTAGGAAGCTTCGGGGGGAGGCCAGAAGAGCCACGAGGCCACGACAAGCTCGGGAGGCGCACCCTGGGGGCACCCCCAGGCACCCCTGTGGCTCGTCCAACCCTAATCTTAGCTCCATCAATACCCAAATATTCCCCACATACCAGAGGGCACACCAAAAATACTTTTTTGCGCCGCAAGTTTCTGTCCTTGTGAGATCCCATCTTGGGGCCTTTTCCGGTACTCTACCGGAGGGGGATTCGATCACGGAGGGCCTCTACATCAACCTTGCTGCCCTTCCGATGATGTGTGAGTAGTTTACCACAGACCTACGAGTCCATAGCTAGTAGCTAGATGGCTTCTTCCCTCTCTTTGATCTTCAATACAATGTTCTCCTGGATGATCTTGGAGATCTATTTGATGTAATCTTCTTTTGCGGTGCGCTTGTTGAGATCCAATGAATTATGGATTCATGATCAAATTATCTATGAATATTATTTGAGTCTTCTCTGAACTCTTTTATGCATGATTAAGATAGCTTTGTATTTCTCTCTGATCTATAAATTTGGTTTGGCCAACTAGATTGATTTTTCTTGCAATGGGAGAGGTGCTTTGTTTTGGGTTCCATCTTGCGGTGTCCTCACCCAGTGACAGAAGGGGTAGCGAGGCACGTATTTGTATTGTTTCCATTAAGGATAAAAAGATAGGGTTTATTTCATATTGATTGGATTTATCCCTCTACACATGTCATCTTGCTTAAGGCGTTACTCCGTTCTTGTTCACTTAATACACTAGATGCATGCTGGATAGCGGTCGATGTGTGGAGTAATAGTAGTAGATGCAGGCAGGAGTCGGTCTGCTTGTCACGGATGTGATGCCTATATTCATGATCATTGCCTTAGATATCTTCATAACTTTGCGCTTTTCTATCAATTGCTCAACAGTAATTTGTTTACCCACCGTATGTGTTCTATCAAGAGAGAAGCCTCTAGTGAAAACTATGGCCCTCGGGTCTATTTTTATCATATTATTTTCAGATCTATAAAACCAAAAACCCAAAAATACCTTTCTGCAATTTATTTACCTTTACTTTATTTTGCACTTTTACTTATCTTTTATACCTATCTCTATCAGATCTCATCCTTGCAAGTAACCGTGCAGGGATTGACAACCCCTTCACGTTGGGTGCAAGTATTTGTTTGTTTGTGTAGGTGCTATCATTGCAGACTTGTGCATTCCTCCTACTGGATTGATACCTTGGTTCTTAACTGAGGGAAATACTTATCTCTACTTTGCTGCATCACCCTTTCCTCTTCAAGGGAAAAACCAACACAAGCTCAAGAAGTAGCAGTGTTCCTGGGGCCCATGTTCACCCATTTGACCTAATTCCGCCTCTATAAATTCTCTAAAATCGGGAAACCAACAGGGAGCCACCCGAAATACTTTTTTCGCCGCCACAAGCTTCTGTTCTCGAGAGATCCCATCTAGAGGCCTTTTCCGGCACTCTACCGGAGGGGGAATCAACCACGGAGGGGCTCTACATCAACCTTGATGCCCTTTCGATGATGTGTGAGTATTTTACCACAGACCTACGGGTCCATAGTTAGTAGCTAGATGGCTTCTTCTCTCTCTTTGATCTTCAATACAATGTTCTTGGAGACCTATTAGATATAATCACTTTTTGCGGTGTGTTTGTTGGGATCCAGTGAATTGTGAGTTTATGATCAGATTATCCATGGATATTATTTGAGTCTTCTCTGAACTCTTTTATGCATGATTATTATAACTTTGTATTTCTCTCTGGTCTATTGATTTGGTTTGGCCAACTAGATTGAATTTTTTTTTTGCAATGGGAGAGGTGCTTTGTGATGGGTTCGATCTTGCGGTGCTCAATCCCAGTGACAGAAGGGTACATGACACGGATTTGTATCATTGCCATTAAGGATAAAAAGATGGGGTTTATTCATGCGTGAGTTTACTTTGTCTACATCATGTCATCTTGCTTAAGGCGTTACTCCGTTCTTTATGAACTTAATACTCTAGATGCATGCTGGATAGCGGTCGATGTGTGGAGTAATAGTAGTAGATGCAGGCAGGAGTCGGTCTACTTGTCTCAGACGTGATGCCCATATACGTGATCATTTCCTTGGATATCGTCATGATTATTCGCTTTTCTATCAATTGCCCAACAGTAATTTGTTTACCCACTGTATGGTAGTTTCAAGAGAGAAGCCTCTAGTGAAAACTATGGCCCCTGGGTCTACTTTTATAATATATTAACATCAAAAATACCTTGCTGCAATTTTTATTACTTTATTTTATTTTGTGTTTTATTTATCTATTTATCACTACAAAATTTAATCTTTGCAATTAACCGCCGAGGGATTGACAACCCCTTGTTCGCGTTGGGTGCAAGTATTTGTTATTTTGTGTGCAGGTACTGCTAACGAGGTGTTGCGTGGTTCTCCTACTGGATTGATAACCTTGGTTCTTAAATGAGGGAAATACTTATCTCTATTGTACTGCATCATCCTCCCCTCTTCGGGGAAATCCCAACGCAGCTCACAAGTAGCATGGGGCCAAGGTCATAGCTTGGCACCCGGGGGGGGGGGGGGGGGGGGGGGGGGGGGGGGGGGGGGGGGGGGGGGGGGGGGGGGGGGGGGGGGGGGGGGGGGGGGGGGGGGGGGGGGGGGGGGGGGGGGGGGGGGGGGGGGGGGGGGGGGGGGGGGGGGGGGGGGGGGGGGGGGGGGGGGGGGGGGGGGGGGGGGGGGGGGGGGGGGGGGGGGGGGGGGGGGGGGGGGGGGGGGGGGGGGGGGGGGGGGGGGGGGGGGGGGGGGGGGGGGGGGGGGGGGGGGGGGGGGGGGGGGGGGGGGGGGGGGGGGGGGGGGGGGGGGGGGGGGGGGGGGGGGGGGGGGGGGGGGGGGGGGGGGGGGGGGGGGGGGGGGGGGGGGGGGGGGGGGGGGGGGGGGGGGGGGGGGGGGGGGGGGGGGGGGGGGGGGGGGGGGGGGGGGGGGGGGGGGGGGGGGGGGGGGGGGGGGGGGGGGGGGGGGGGGGGGGGGGGGGGGGGGGGGGGGGGGGGGGGGGGGGGGGGGGGGGGGGGGGGGGGGGGGGGGGGGGGGGGGGGGGGGGGGGGGGGGGGGGGGGGGGGGGGGGGGGGGGGGGGGGGGGGGGGGGGGGGGGGGGGGGGGGGGGGGGGGGGGGGGGGGGGGGGGGGGGGGGGGGGGGGGGGGGGGGGGGGGGGGGGGGGGGGGGGGGGGGGGGGGGGGGGGGGGGGGGGGGGGGGGGGGGGGGGGGGGGGGGGGGGGGGGGGGGGGGGGGGGGGGGGGGGGGGGGGGGGGGGGGGGGGGGGGGGGGGGGGGGGGGGGGGGGGGGGGGGGGGGGGGGGGGGGGGGGGGGGGGGGGGGGGGGGGGGGGGGGGGGGGGGGGGGGGGGGGGGGGGGGGGGGGGGGGGGGGGGGGGGGGGGGGGGGGGGGGGGGGGGGGGGGGGGGGGGGGGGGGGGGGGGGGGGGGGGGGGGGGGGGGGGGGGGGGGGGGGGGGGGGGGGGGGGGGGGGGGGGGGGGGGGGGGGGGGGGGGGGGGGGGGGGGGGGGGGGGGGGGGGGGGGGGGGGGGGGGGGGGGGGGGGGGGGGGGGGGGGGGGGGGGGGGGGGGGGGGGGGGGGGGGGGGGGGGGGGGGGGGGGGGGGGGGGGGGGGGGGGGGGGGGGGGGGGGGGGGGGGGGGGGGGGGGGGGGGGGGGGGGGGGGGGGGGGGGGGGGGGGGGGGGGGGGGGGGGGGGGGGGGGGGGGGGGGGGGGGGGGGGGGGGGGGGGGGGGGGGGGGGGGGGGGGGGGGGGGGGGGGGGGGGGGGGGGGGGGGGGGGGGGGGGGGGGGGGGGGGGGGGGGGGGGGGGGGGGGGGGGGGGGGGGGGGGGGGGGGGGGGGGGGGGGGGGGGGGGGGGGGGGGGGGGGGGGGGGGGGGGGGGGGGGGGGGGGGGGGGGGGGGGGGGGGGGGGGGGGGGGGGGGGGGGGGGGGGGGGGGGGGGGGGGGGGGGGGGGGGGGGGGGGGGGGGGGGGGGGGGGGGGGGGGGGGGGGGGGGGGGGGGGGGGGGGGGGGGGGGGGGGGGGGGGGGGGGGGGGGGGGGGGGGGGGGGGGGGGGGGGGGGGGGGGGGGGGGGGGGGGGGGGGGGGGGGGGGGGGGGGGGGGGGGGGGGGGGGGGGGGGGGGGGGGGGGGGGGGGGGGGGGGGGGGGGGGGGGGGCAGAGGGGAACACGATCACGGAGGGGTTCATCATCCTCATTGGTGCTCCTCCGATGATGCGTGAGTAGTTCACCATAGACCTACGGGTCCATAGGTAGTAGCTAGATGGCTTCTTCTCTCTTTTTGATTCTTAATACAATGTTCTCCTCGATATTCTTGGAGATCTATTTGATGTAATGACTTTTTGCGGTGTGTTTGTTGGGATCCGATGAAGTGCGAGTTTATGATCAGATCTATATATGAATATTATTTGAGTTTCTTTGATCTCTTATATGCATGATTGCTATAGCCTCGTATTTCTTCTCTGAAACTTTGGTTTGGTTTGGCCAACTAGATTGATTTTTCTTGCAATGGGAAGAGGTGATTTGTGATGGGTTCGATCTTGCGGTGTCCTCACCCAGTGACAGAAGGGTTAGCGAGGCCCGCATGTATTTTTGCTATTAAGGATAAAAAGATGGGGTCTATTCCTACATGAATAGATCTTGTCTACATCATGTCATCGTTCTTATTGCATTACTCCGTTTCTCCATGAACTTAATACACTAGATGCATGCTGGATAGTGGTCGATGTGTGGAGTAATAGTAGTAGATGCAGAATCGTTTCGGTCTACTAATCTTGGACGTGATGCCTATATACATGATCATTGCCTTGGATATCGTCATAATTATTTGCTCTTCTATCAGTTGCCCAACAGTAATTTGTTTACCCACCATATGTTAGTTTCTCCAGAGAAGCCACTAGTGAAATCTACGGCCCTCGGGTCTATATTTTATCATATTGCTTTCAGATCTATTATTCCAAAAACCCAAAAATACCTTGCTGCACTTCTTCTTTACTTATTTTATTTTGTGTTCTTGCTAGATCTATTTATCCAATCTCATACAATTTAATCTATCTTTTTGCCGTAGAGGGATTGACAAACCCTCTTGCGCGTTGGGTTGCAATTATTTCTTCTATGTATGTAGGTACCGTTTACATAGTGTTGCTTGGTTCTCCTACTAGATTGATAACCTTGGTTTCATAACTCAGGGAAATACTTGCTGTAGTTGTGCTGCATCATCCCTTCCTCTTTGGGGAAATACCAACGCAGATTCCAGCCACGTCAAAGGAATTTCTGGCGCCGTTGCCGGGGAGATACCATCAACGTCTATCAGGTACCTAATCACAAATCCCATCTCCTTGAAATTTACATTATTTGCCATTTGCCTCTCGTTTTCATCTCCCCCACTTCACAAAAATTTGCCTTTTTATTCGCCTTCTTTTTCGTTCGCTTTTTTCTCGTCAGATCTCTTGTTTGCTTGCAATCTTGTTTGTGTAGTCACGATGTCTGAAGAAAATACCCAATTGTGTGATTTTTCCAATACTAATAATAATGATTTTATTAGTACTCTGATTGCTCCTCCCGCCACTAGTGCGGAGTCTTGTGATATTAATGCCGCTTTGTTGAATCTTGTTATGAAAGACTAATTTTCCGGTACTCCTAATGAGGGTGTCGCGTCCCATCTAAACACATTCGTAGAATTGTGTGATATGAAAAAGAAAAAATATGTGGACAGTGATATTGTGAAATTGAAATTATTCCTTTCTCCTTGAGGGATCATGCAAAAAATTAGTTTTCTTATTTTCCTCGCAATAGTATCGATTCTTGGGATAAATACAAGAGAAAATTCCTTATATAACACTACTTTAAATTTTGTTTCCCTATTTGACACTGAAAAAAAAATTCTTCCTTATTTAACACCCTGTCTAAATTTTATGCCCTTTATGACACTTTCGTCCATTTTAAACCTTAGCAGTGTTAAATGACGTATGAAATGACCTATTTGCCCCTCATGGGTATGTGACCAAATTTTCAAGTAAAATGCATCTGTGGTCTCTAACGTTGTTGACACTGTTCTGTCCTCAAACTAATGAACTGGCTCAAGACGATCCCGAAACTTGCAAATACCGTGTCAATACGGTTATCAAACTTGATGTGTCGGTCCTGCAATACACGTCGCGAATGCCACAGCCGCCACATCAGCTATGGGCCTATCTGTCATGGGCCAAAAAATAGATAAAATTTCCATCAACCATGGCGCTCGCGTGGCGCGCACGAGGGCTGAAACAGAGCAACGGTGATCAGACCATGTTCACGTACGCAAGTTTGTTGGCAGTGCACATGTTGGAACACAGAGAGGAAATGGAGAAATGGGTTCGGTCTGGGTCTATCCACCAGGACCCACACACACACATATATATAGCACAACATTAGGGTTACATGAACAGTACTGGGCCTAGGCCTCCCTGGGCCACTACTACTAATGTACCAACACTCCCCCTCAAGATGATCATGGGTAAACAACCATGACCATCTTGCAACAACTACTAATTTAAAAACTTAACCAACTACGATACATGAGAGCCATTGCCCTCTCCATCATCTTCTCACCACCTCCAACTTGTGATGGTCAGCTAAGCACCATGCACCTCCTCAACAACCCCGGCTGCCTCACCACACGGGTTCCATAGAACCATCCACACTCGCCTCAATGTCCTCAGCCCGTCTTCTCCACAGGCACGACGGCCTCTTCGGCCACTGAACTCTTCCGTCTTCACCACAGGCACGACGGCCTCTCCGGGCAACTCCTGCCCCAGCCATTTTTACCTCAGGCACGACGGCCTCTCCCTTGGTCAGGCCTCAACCACTCTCACCGCAGGCACGACGGCCTCTCCCCCGGACACTTCCTCATCACCAACCACACTCAAGCCGCAGCCTCATCATCTCCATCACCACATCTCCCTCTCTCCCCCTAAAACAAAATCCACCTGGCTGCCATCTCTCCCCCTCTGCTCCTTGCAGCAAGCACGGAGCAGCAACACTTCAACACAGCAGCCTCATCATCTCATCTTTTTTTTTAGCACCACAAGCAGGCACACCTCCTCCTTTCTCCACAAACAGCAGCCTCATCACAGCAACACCACCAGTAGTCTAGCACCAGCTCCTTCTCACCACCAACAGCTGGCAAATCCACGGCAGCAGTCCTTCACTCCCTTGACGCAACGAAGCAGCAGCAGACATTTCTTCCTCAACCGCAGCTCCTCTGCCTCCTCTCCTTCTCCTTCACCTCTGCCTGCTCTCCTCCTCCTGCAGCAGTAGCAAGCAGCAGCAACAGAGTCAGCCTCACCTCCTCTTCCTCCTTTGCCGCTCCTCCTCTGCTGCCTTCTCGCCGCGCACAGCCTCACCTCCTCCTCTGCACCAGCACAGTCGCGCGAGTCTCCCTCCTCACGCAGCCACCTCCAGCAGATCGACACTGGGAAAGCACCCACGCGCCACTGCTCTCCCGGCGCAGCCGCGATGCCCAGATCCGCCGCCTCCTTCTCTCGCGCGCAGCCTGGCCCGCGCACGCAGCTGCGACCTCCGCCCGAGCCACTCACAGGACAGATCGACGCCGCGAGCTCCCGCAGCAGCTTCTCCTCCTCCTGCGCTGCAGCCAGCTCGCCCAGCTCGCCGCAGCCTCCCGCACGCGCGCCCGACCACTCGCGCGCAGCAGCTCCTCTGCCGCACCAGGATCCTCTCCTGCCTTCACGTCCCCGCCGTCCCCTTCCCTAGCAGCCATGCGCTTTGTGCACAGCCACCTCCGGAGACAGCGAGGGGAGTCTCTCTTGGCGGCTGGAAACCTAGCTCGATACCATGTTGGAACACAGAGAGGAAATGGGGAAATGGGTTCGGTCTGGGTCTATCCACCAGGACCCCCACACACACACACATATATATAGCACAACATTAGGGTTACATGAACAGTACTGGGCATGGGCCTCCCTGGGCCACTACTACTACTAATGTACCAACAGCACAGCTAGAGCTAGCCCATGCCATGTTCACGTACGCAGGTCTACGGCAAAATGCGTATATACTACTAGTTGTGTGTAATCAATCAAGCTCCTTCTTTAGCTAGCTTTGCGTGTACATATATTTATTTACTGCTCATGGGCGATTGATCCCCAACAGTGATAAAGGCATGAGCGACGTACGTACATGCACTCGTGACTCGCGAGGCATACGCAGAGGCGCGGACATGCCGATGAAAGACTGAAAGTGAAGATGTAGCACGTGTCCGACATGCCGGCGGCGGTCTAAGCTATAAATTTCTGTCCGGTGGGAGCTCTAAAAAAATAAATCTAAGTCTCTATTTAGACATGGACACCACAAGTAATGGGTGGGCTGGTTCATAGGTGCAGCTCGACCAACAAATGTCGATCGATTTTGCTTGGGAATTGGCTCACACACCTAGCAAAACGAGTCGGCCGGATAGACACATACACGTAATTTTTTTGGTCACATGTCACATGAAGGGCAAATAAGTCTTTTCAGGTGTCATTTGACACCGTCAAGGCTTAAAATGGTTGAAAGTGTTATAAATGGCATAAAATTTAGATATGGTGCTATATAAGGAATGGAAAAAAATTCAGTGTCAAATAAGGCAATAAATTTTAAGACAGTGTTAAATAAGGAATTCTCTCTAAATACAAAGATGCTTTTATTACTAAGTATTTTCCGCCCGCGAAAATTATTTCCCTTAGAACTCAAATCATGAATTTCAAGCAACTTGAGCATGAACATGTTGCACAATCTTGGGAAAGAATGAAATTGATGCTAAGAAATTGTCCTACTCATGGTTTAAATCTTTGGATGATTATACAAAAAATTATGCGGGATCGAATTTTGTTTCTAGAAAACTTTTAGATTCCGCCGCGGGTGGTGCTTTTATGGAGATTACTTTGGGTGAAGATAATAAATTACTAGACAATATTATGGAAAATTATTCACAGTGGCATACCGAAAGAGCACCTACTAGTACAAAAGTTAATTCGGTTGAAGAAATTAGTACTTTGAGTAAAAAAGATGATGCTCTTATGAAATTGGT
The DNA here is from genome assembly GCA_036873465.1 of Thinopyrum obtusiflorum. Classification (NCBI taxonomy): domain Eukaryota; kingdom Viridiplantae; phylum Streptophyta; class Magnoliopsida; order Poales; family Poaceae; genus Thinopyrum; species Thinopyrum obtusiflorum. The sequence goes on from JAAAWM010012006.1 coordinate 122,710, forward strand.
TGCTAGTAAAAATGTTCCTATTGGTCTTAATGATGTGCCTTTGTCTACTTTGATTGAGAAAAATAGTGATCCCGTAGATGTGAATTTTGTCTCATGAAACAATTTTAATAACAATGCTTATAGAGGTAATTTTAATCCTATGCCTTTTCCTGGAAATTTCTCTAATAATTATGGAAATTCTTCTTACAATAATAATAGGAACCCCTCTGATCATGAGAGTAATATTAAAGAATTTATCAATGCTCAAAAGGTTTTCAATACTACGATAGAAGAAAAGTTGAATAAGATTGATGATATCTCTAGAAGCATTGATAAAATTTCCCATGATGTACAAAATCTCAAGATTAAAAAATTTCCACCTAAGGTTGATGTCAATGAATCAATTAAAGCTTTATATGTTTCTATGGATGGAAGTAAGAAAAGAACCACTGTGCTTAGAGCTAAAAGAGAACTTTTAGAAAGAACATTTTCTACCGATTGCTTTCATAATAATGATGAAGATCTTAAAATGATTGGTGTTTATTCTATTGATTCCTTGTTTAGTAATATTAAACTTTATGAAAAGGGGACAGAAGAAGAGTCAAATTTAGCTAGAGGGTGTCCTCATAATTCGGAGGGTGAAAATCTTATTGAAATTTTTGATAAAGGTGGGTTTGGAGAGGTCAAAACTTTAACTAGTGATGTGCCCACTCTTTTGGATTACAAAGACTTTAATTATGATATTTGCTCTTTGATTGAATGTATTTCTTTGTTGCAATCCATGATAAATTCACCCAATGCCTATGAACAAAATAAAGCTTTTAATAAACATATTATAGAAGCGATGATGAAAGCTTTAGAAGAAAAGTTGGAATTAGAGATTTCAATTCCTAGAAAATTATATGATGAATGGGAACCTACCATTAAAGTCAAGATTAAAAATTACGAGTGCTTTTCTTTGTGTGATTTGGGTGCTAGTGTTTCCACAATTCCGAAATCTCTGTGTGATGTGCTTGGTCTCACCAATATTGAAGATTGTTCTCTTAATTTGCACTTGGCGGATTCTACTGTTAAAAAGCCTTCGGGAAGAATTAATGATGTTCTTATTCTTGCAAATAGGAACTATGTTCCCATAGATTTTATTGTTCTTGATATTGATTGCAATCTGTCTTGTCCCATCATACTTGGTAGACCGTTTTTATGAACTATAGGTGCCGTGATTGATATGAAAGAAGGGAATATTAAATTTCAATTTCCACTAAGAAAGGGTATGGAACACTTCCCTATAACAAGAATTAAGCCACCATATGAATCAATCATGAGGGAAACCCATGGGCAAAAATTAAGGATGGCAATACTTGAATCTATGCATTATGCCTAGCTAGGGGCATAAAATGATAGCGCATGTTGGGAGGCAACCCAATGAATAAAATTTATTTTTACCTTTTTCTTTCTGTTCTTGAGTGTTTGCACAATTATGCTACTGTTATGATTGTTTTTTTTTGCGTTCTAATTATTGTTTGAGCCAAGTAAAGCCTTTGGGATCATGTTGGGTGGTAGTTGATTTGATCTTGCTGAAAAACAGAAACTTTTGCACACACCGCAGAATTGTTAAAAATCATAGAAGCATGATAAAATTCTGATTTTTTGTACATAGGATTTAAATACAAATTTCCAACGTTCTCCTAATTTTTTAGAATTTTTGGAGTTACATAAGTATGGTCAAAGTCCAGATTACTACAGACTTTTCTGTTTTTGATAGATTTTGTTTTCGTTGCATTGTGTGCTTATTTTGATGAATCTATGTATTGTATCGAGGGGTATAAGCCATGGTAAAGTTAGAATACAATAGGTATAATGCAATAATAAAATATGAATGGGTTTGCAACAGTATTAAAGTGGTGATTTGCTTTATTATACTAACGGATCTCACGAAGGTTTTGTTAAGTTTTGTGTGATTGAAGTTTTTAAGTTTTGGGTGAGATCACATGGATGAAGGAATAAGGAGTGAAAAGAGCCTAAGCTTGGGGATGCCCATGGCACTCCAAGTTAATATTCAAGGATAACCAAGCAACTAAGCTTGGGGATGCCCCGGAAGGCATCCCCTCTTTCTTCTAACAACCATCGGTAATTTTACTTGGAGCTATATTTTTATTCATCACATATCATGAGTTTTGCTTGGAGCGTCTTGTATTATGTGAGTCTTTGATTGTTTTGCTTTTTAGTTTGTCGCAATCATTCTTGCTGGACACACCTATTTGAGAGAGCCATAATTATGCTATGATTTGTTAGAATTGCTCTGTGTGCTTCACTTAAATTTTTTGAGCTATGGAATTGCTCTAGTGCTTCACTTATATCTTTTTTAGCACAATGGTGCCTTAATTTTTGAAGAAATACTCTCATGATTCACATAGATTTTTTTGAGAGTTAGTAAATTTTTGAAGAAATTCTCTCATGCTTCACTTATATTATTTTGAGAGACGGGAATTTTTATGCTCATGTTCTTCACTTAAATTTATTTGAGCTTGTCAAAAGCAATTGCAATATATGAAATTAGTCCCAAAGTGATAGATATTCAAGAGGGATATAATAAAAACTTTGATGAAGATCATTGGACAAAATAAACTTGATTCTTTGTAATGGTTTTGAGATATGATGATACTAATATGTGAGTCATGTTGGTGAGTAATTATGCTTTAGTAAGAATATTGGTGTTAAGGTTTGTGATTCCCTATGCAAGCACGAAAGTCAATAGTTATGCAATGAAATTACATCCTACTTGTGGTGCATTATTCGGTGTTAGTTGTGCTTAATGCTCGTTTATGAGAATTTTCGTTTCTTGGTTGGTTGCTTCTCAATCTATTTGCTAGCCTCGATTTGTACTAAGTGGGAATACTACTTGTGCATCCAAACTCCTTAAACCCAGTATGCCATATGAGTCCACCATACCTACCTATATGCGGTATTTCCGTGTCGTTCTAAGTAAATTTGTATGTGCCAACTCTAATTTTCAAAATGAATTTCCTTTTTTTGTGCCCGTACCGCTCATGAAGCGGCAGGGGGTGGCCAATATTTTTCCATGCTAGGTGTGTTATTCTCAAGATGAGTGTTTGTTCACTTGTCATTACACGAGAGTGTGGCGGTAACAGGGATGCCCAGTCCCAAAATGAAAAAGAAATTTACTTTATGTTGTCAAACAATAAATTCCTTCGAAAGTGTTGGTATGGAAGGCACCCGTGGATACGGCTAGCCATGGATTGTGAAAGAATGGTGGAAAAAGAATAAACTTTATTTTATGTTTGGGAACCGCCTATGATGTATCTAGCATGGAAAGTATTGGGAACTACTCGGTCGTTTTCGTTGACGGGAAAAGCATGCCTCTCAAAATATTTTATCTCTCAATTTAGGCTTTGAGCTCTAGCACCTCTACAAATCTTTGCTTCCCTCTGTGAAGGGCCTATCTATTTACTTTTATGCAATTTTTATTTTTATTTGAGTCTCCATCTTCTCTTATACAGCACAAACTAGGGAGCACTATGATCATACTTGTGCATTGGATGTAGCTAATATTCGAGTGTGTTTCATGAATGGATCAATGATTAAGCATGATGGGCTAGGGATAACTTTCTTTAGTGTTGATATTTTGGAAGACATGGTTGCTTGTTGATATGCTTGAGTATTGAAGTCGTCATGTCAATTATAGACTATTGCTTTGAACCATCTAAAAGTCCAAATGTCCATGCTACAAAAGAAAAGAATATGTGATGAACATGTTAGGCAGCATTCCACATCAAAAAAATTCTATTTTTATCATTTACCTACTCGAGGACGAGCAGGAATTAAGCTTGGGGATGTTGATACGTCTCCAACGTATCTATAATTTTTTTATTGTTCCATGCTTTATATTATCATTCTTGGATGTTTTACATTCATTTTATAGCAACTTTATATCTTGTTTTGGGACTAACCTATTGGCATAGTGCCCAGTGACAGTTGCTGTTTTTTTCTTGTTTTTACTTCCCAGAATATCAGAACCAAACAAAGTCCAAATGCCACAAAACTTTTTGGAGATTTTTTTGGACCAGAAGACAACTTGGGAGCCAAGGAAGCACCAGGGGTGCCCATGGGGCCCACCACCCACCTAGGCGTGCCAGAGGCCCTGGCGCGCCCTGATGGGTGGTGGGGCCCATGGAGGTCTCCTCCACCGTCTCTCAGCTCTATAAATTCTCAGATATTCTAGAAACCCTAGGGGAGCGATCGAAACACAATTCCAGCCACCGCAAGTTCCAGAAACATGAGATCCAATCTAGAGTCCTATTCCGGCACTCTGCCGGAGGGGAACACGATCACGGAGGGGTTCATCATCCTAATTGGTGCTCCTCCGATGATGCGTGAGTAGTTCACCATAGACCTACGGGTCCGTAGGCAGTAGCTAGATGGCTTCTTCTCTCTCTTTGATTCTCAATACAATGTTCTCCTCGAAGTTCTTGGAGATCTATTTGATGTAATGACTTTTTTGCGGTGTGTTTGTTGGGATCCGATGAAGTGCGAGTTTATGATCAGATCTATCTATGGATATTATTTGAGTTTCTTTGATCTCTTATATGCATGATTGTTATAGCCTCGTATTTCTTCTCTGAAACTTTGGTTTGGTTTGGCCAACTAGATTGATTTTTCTTGCAATGGGAAGAGGTGCTTTGTGATGGGTTTGATCTTGCGGTGTCCTCACCCAGTGACAGAAGGGGTAGCGAGGCACGCATGTATCGTTGCTATTAAGGATAACAAGATGGGGTCTATTCCTACATGAATAGATCTTGTCTACATCATGTCATCCTTCTTATTGCATTACTCCGTTTCTCCATGAACTTAATACACTAGATGCATGCTAGATAGCAGTCGATGTGTGGAGTAATAGTAGTAGATGCAGAATCGTTTTGGTCTACTAACCTTGGATGTGATGCCTATATACATGATCATTGCCTTGGATATCGTCATAATTATTTGCTCTTCTATCAATTACCCAACAGTAATTTGTTTAACCACCGTATGTTATTTTCTCGAGAGAAGCCACTAGTGAAATCTACAGCCCCCGGGTCTATCTTTTATCATATTGTTTCCAGATCTATTATTCCAAAAACCCAGAAATACCTTGCTGCACTTTTTCTTTACTTATTTTATTTTGTGTTCTTGCTAGATCTATTTATCCAATCTCATACAATTTAATCTATCTTTTTACCATAGTGGGATTGACAACCTCTCTTGCGCTTCGGGTTGTAGGTATTTGTTCTTTGTGTGCAGGTACCGTTTACATAGTGTTGCTTGGTTCTCCTACTTTATTGATAACCTTGGTTTCATAACTGAGGGAAATACTTGTCGTAGCTGTGCTACATCATCCCTTCCTCTTTGGGGAAATACCAACGCATATTCTAGCCACGTCAATAGGCATTACGTCCGTGACAAGTAGACCGAAATGATTCTGCATCTACTACTATTACTCCACCAATCGACCGCTATCCAGCATGCATCTACGGTATTAAGTTCATAACAAACAGAGTAATGCATGAAGCAAGATAACATAGTGTAGACAAAATAATCTCAAGCAATATGAATAAACCCCGTCATTTTACCCTTAATGGCAACAATACAAGTACGTGCCTCGCTACCCCTTCTATCACGAGGTGAGGACACCGCAAGATTGAGCCCATTACAAAGCACCTCTCCACTGAAGATAAATCAATCTAGTTAGCCAAACCAAATAGATAGATCGGATAGAAATACAGAGCTATAACAATCATGCATAATAAAGTACAACAAAGACTCAATTACTTTCAATGAATAACATGATCATAAACCCACAATTCATCCGATCCCAACAAACACATCGCATAAGAAGATTACATCTGATAGAACTCCATGAAGATCATGGAGAACTTTGTATTTGAAGATCAAAGAGAGAGAAGAAGTCATCTAGCTACTAGCTATGGACCCATCACAGACACATCCGTGACATTTTGGGCCAAATGAATTTTTTTTCTGTCATGCTTATGACACTTCTATGACGATAATTGTGACAAAAGCACGTATCATCATAGATGTGGTGGGTTCCTACTTCTATGACAAAAAATCATGACAGAAAATGGGCTTTTCGTCCTGGACAGGCCGGGGACGCACCTGCATGACATTCTTTGGGCCCTCCATGATGGAAAAAATCATGGTAGAAGCGAGGGCGAGGAAAATTTTGGGGAGTTCCCGGTTGCGATGGGTGGTCGGGGCCGAGTCATGCACAGAGGTTTGCGCGTTTCTCTCGTACACGTACGCGTTTGTGTGCGAGGCGTTGGGCTCTAACTGAACCCGATCAATTACACTAGCTACGTTACTGAACCCCGATAGATCCCTTGGCTGTTACCTGAACCCGAGTGATTCCTTCGCTACTTCTGCTAACTGAAGCCGATCGAAGCTGCCTCTTGATGAACAGTCCCTGGTGGGGGTTGGATGAACAGTTCCCAGTGGGGGTTGGATGAACAGGATCCCGTGGTAGTAGAGGCCGTTGCTGCTGGATGAACAGGACCCCGATCGAGGAGGTGGGGGTGGATGAACAGTAGCCGGTGGAGGGACCCCGTGGAGGGCTGGTTGAACAGGACCACATGGAGGGCTGGTTGAACAGGACCCCATGGAGGGCTGGTTGAACAGTAGCCGATGGAGGGCTGGTTGAACAGGACCCCGTGGAGGGCTGGTTGAACAGGACCCCGTGGAGGGCTGGTTGAACAGGACCCCGTGGAGGGCTGGTTGAACAGGACCTGGTGGAGGGCTGGTTGAACAGGACCCCGTGGAGGGCTGGTTGAACAGTAGCCGGTGGAGGCTGGATGAACAGGACCCCGTCGATGAACAGTAGCTGATGGAGGCAGGAGGAAGTTGACGGTGGATGAACAGTAGCAGGTGGAGGCTGGAGCAAGTCGATGGTGGATGAACAGTAGACCGTGGAGTCCCGTTTTGCGGTATGCCACACCCCTCCTGATGAACAGGACCCTCGTTTCGACCGTAGCGCTCCAACACAAGTCTGTTTCCTCCGTTTTGCGGTACGCCACACCTCTCCTGATCAACAGGACCCCATTTCGACCGTAGGCACTCGAACAGAAGTCCGTTTCCTCCGTTCTGCGGTACGCCAGACCCCGTTTTGGCTGTTCCGTCCAAGCCGGTTGGCTCCCGATGAACACGATGCATTCCGTTGCCTCCCGATGAACACAACGCAGTTTCTCCGTTCTGACCCAGTCGGTTGGCTTCCGATGAACAGGACGCCGTTGTTGCCGTCTATTGCCTCTCCATGTACATGAGCCCTGGCCGTATGTATGCGCGAGTACATGTTCGAGACCCTGCCTGTATGTACGTACGTGGCCGTATTTTTTGGCATGTGGTTGTACATACATCGGGGGCTCTACTACTACACGTGCCGCTGCTTGCTCGGCCACGGCTCATCATTGCAGAGAGACCGATCGACCAGTATGTACGTACACGATCATGACAACGCTACGTACGCTTCAACCGGGTGGGTCCTAGCTGCCAGGGAGGATAAGGATGCACTTCCTTGCATGCGAAGATATAGCTGGTGGGTCCCGGCTGTCAGGGGGAGGAATCATTTTTATTTTGCGAGTAATAAGGAGGCACTTCCTTGTGTTCGAAGATATAGCTGGTGGGTCCAGCTATCAGCCTCACAGCCTAAAGTCCACTTCCGATGGCTATCGTTCATTGACCTTGTTGACCACGAGGCGTCGAGAGTATCAAGGCGGTGGACGACGGCAAGGCCTAGGAAGGGAACGACGAGGAGCCAGAGAAGACGAGGCGGGTGGATGCCCACACCGAGGGGAGTACGAGGGTTCACTGGTTCGGCTGCGGCGTAAGGCTGCCGTCACCGGAGAATAACAGGGGGTGTGGGTGAGTAGAGGGAAGGCCTGGGCAGTCATAGTATGGTCGGTCTGTGAGGCCTGCGCGGTAGCACAGCCGGCCATGGGAGGCTGGAGCAGGCGGTACGGCGGGCCTGGTTTGGGCGGCTGGAGCAAGAAGACCAGAGGTTGAAGACGCAGCACGACCGTTGATTTAACATCCAACAGTCAGTGCAGCTAGAATCGTTTTGACTAAGTTGACAAAGCCCGTACGCGTCAAGGGGGGGGGGGGGGGGTAGTTGGCCCACAAGTCAGCCTCCAAATCTGGTGGGTCCCAGCTAGCAGGGGGTCATTTTTTTGCTCGTAATAAGGTGGCACTTCCTTGCGTGCGAAGATGTTTTCTGGGTTTTTTAATTTCTTCTTTTTCGAGTTCGAATAAAAATAAAACAATTTAGCATCTTTGGTACAATCTATATTTTCGCTAAATGGATGATAATAAAGCTAGTGGCATGATAAATTTAGCATCTTTGGTACAATCTACCGCTTGTTCTTCCCCTTCATCACATGGTTCAATAACAGACAAGCTTCGCCTTCAATGTAAGATTTGGCATGTCAATTAGGGAGCACAAGTATAGCACTAAACAACGGCATTCATTTTTTGATGACAGTAGCAAAATACAGGACAACAGTTGTGAAATATCATTATCTTACCTCAATGGGATATTACGGTGCACATACAGACTGGAAGTCTGGTCTCCATTTGTGCAGTTCATTAAAATCAAGCAACATTACCGTATAAGTAGCACAACATATGAAAGCACACTGCACAATCATGTGAAAGAAGGCTAGTACTGACCTCTCATGATGCAGAATTCAAACAACTCACAAGAAGAAGATCTGAAACAAATTTGCCAACACGAATAGGAACTCAGATCTCCTCTTGTGTAGTTCCACTAAGATCAAGCAATCAAGCAACATTGTCGGTGTGACATTTTGGTTGAACTACACAAAACACACTTAAAGCAAAAGTGTTTTGTGCAGTGCAACAAAAGGTCGCAATAGCAATGAGGTGAAGTAGATAACCCTGTTTACACAGAGGTGTAAAGGAAACAACTACGGTCAATGATGGTGGATGACACAGAAGCCCACAAAAAGAAGCATCTAACTTATCTAAATGAGAAAGAAAGCAAGACAGTGGCATTCATATTAATAGAGAGATTATATTAACAATAAAATTCGTTAAACATGTAATTTGCTTTTAACTATGGCATTACTTCAATTTTCCAGCGGCATTATTAGATTAACAACAGCTAAAGAGTTGATTGGGACAGTGGACGCACAAGCACCATGTGAATCTACCGATGTATAAAGGGGTGATGCACAGTCTGTTGCAACAAACAACCAAGGAGAATATTTGTCTTGGTCCCATTTTTGTTATCTTTAGACACCTTTCCCTATGTGAGGGCAGCAAATCTAGTCCTGCTCAAACCATACAGCCTTGTGCCCCACACACAGAAAGATCAGTTCCTTACAGATGTGTGTACTGCGTTTGTCATTGTTTTCCCTTTTCGACCAACATAGGTGTTGGATAGCCAGTTTGTACTACTTTCCCCCCTTCCTTTCCGCTTTGAACCATGTCCTAGATTCATGCTATACAACTTTCCCCACTACTTTCCTGTTTGATCCAACACCTAGATTCGAGTGCAGAAGCGAAAAAATTCCACATGCAGCTAGAGCAATGCCTGTGGATTAAGGAAATTATACTTTAAGGTTCTCGGGGTGTGGTTCGGTGGGCGGCCGGAGGCCGATCTGCCCACACTATGTATGGCAGCGAGGAAGAAGGGGTCAGAGGCCCTCCCACGCCGCCGCTGGGTGAAAGAGAACAGCGGCGCCGGCAGTGGATTCCCTCCCTCGCCGACGGCGACAGCGTTAAGCCTCCTTGCCTTCCCCGGCGGACGGGATCCTGCCGGCTCTTTGACCAGCAGTGAGGGGAAAGAGAGAGGAGAGGCCAACGCAGTCTTGTTTTAGTTGTTTAGATCTGGATAGGGTGAGAGAGTGTGTAGAGAGCAACTACAAGCACTGAGGCTCCAGCGTGTACATATATAGTGGAGAGAGAGTGTGAAGAGAGCAAACCCTAGAAAACATGCGCTGAGGCTGCAGCGTATGTAGTTGGAGTGGTTTTCTTTTTTTCACCATAAAAATTGTTTTAAATTGTGCACGAAATGGAACTCTTTATTTAACGTACTACTAGTGAAGAAAAATACTAGGGCAAAGCTAACACGTGAAGAAAATTTAACGCTCAAAGGAGTCAACTCGAAATTAACGCTCCACGCCTCCCGGTCGCACTTACTATCATTCATGTTTGGCACACGACCCTCCGAAGCAACAACTGAACCACACACGGTCAAAATATCGGAAAGGTGGGCTGCACCATCCTCCAATTTTAAATATTTTGGGCACTTGTATTCGGCCTAAGTCAGTGAGCCACCGTATGTACTAAGGGTTACAGTGGGTGCTAAGAAACTAGGGCGTATTGAGAGTAATTTCCATGCTGTTTATTTGTAGGGTCAGTTGCAAACTGTGAAACTCTATTCTCCTCTTATTTAGTGGATGAGGCAAATCTTTTGCCTCCATTTCGAAAAAACGAGAAATTAAATTTTAATTATTTAGTTACACTTTGCTCTCTTCCAATAATTTTGGGCACTTATATTCGACCTAAGTCAGTGTGCCACCGTATCTCATACTACTCCCTTCGTCTAGGTGTATAAGTCACATTAGAAGGTGCAGCGGGACCAAGGTGCAAGCAGATTGGAGGAGAAGGAGAAACTTGACCGGTCCTTCCTCCAATCAAAGCCATGATTTCTCTCTCTAAATGCAACAATTAATCACAACAATTAAGAGATGCTATTTTAGCTACCATGTAGGGCCACGTATTAACTCGCATGCAAGCCAACTTTGATTCCTTAACTAATCAACGCGTAGTTGCGCTCCATGCATTGGGTTTCCGGGGAGATAACAAGGCAGAGTAAGTAACGCTCGCTAGCAACGAGGCTAGGGGGGATTGAGATGCGAAGTTAATGGACGACGCCTAAACATTTTGGGAATATTTGATTTTCGTAAGATGACTTAACACCTAGACGGAGGGAGTACTACCTCAGTCCAGGTTTGATGGAATATTTGTCACCTCTTCTCTTCTTGTATGTACTTCATTTATCTCACTTCCTATGGCTTCCCACTCCCACGATATTCCTATTCTATGAACCTGTGTGTGCGTGCGTGTGTGTGTGTGTGTTTTAACAGCGTGTGTGTGTTAGAGAGAGCGACACATCGACCTACTCCTACAGAGAGATGGTGTGTAGTGTACGATTAAGCCGCGAGAGTCGGTGCATCCTCTCGTTTCCGGGCGTCCGATCGGGACAGCTGCGACGCCCGCTCCTGACCAGCCTGGCCCACCCAAAGCCCCTCCATCGCCCGCGCACACTTCCCGACCAAAACGGTCAATGCTACTCCAGAGAATCGGTGCCGCATTCATGCCCGGGCAGAGCGGACACGACCTCTCACTGGCGCTTGCGTTGAAGGGAGAAGCAGATTCAAGAGTGATGGTTGCTTCGTTCGTCCAACTTACTGCCGGGTCTATGTGATTTCACGGCTCATTGGTCATTATTACTAAGGTGGTACGACCGTGTTGAGTCTCAGTTGCACTGTACACTTTACTTTGGTGCATGACACGTGCACCGGATGCTGGATGTCCCACGTTTCAGCGAAAGGAGGTAGATTACAATTTTCTCCATTCTTACAGCGGAGGAGTGCGGAAGCAGTGAAAACACGCAAGCTCGGTGATTACATGGCCCACCTCACACTATCACCATATTTTCTGGACACCGTGCGGCACCTAACTCTTTAGTACATAGTAGTACGTACTGTAATTCCTCAGCAAGATAAATTTGTACAATGCTATGAAGCTTGCAGCTTCTGCTTCATCTATCTTGCGTCCAAGGTTGCCCCATTGCAACATTCCATCAAATACAAAGGAGACTAACATGCATGCTATTGCATCTCAATGATTGACAGATCATAGCCAATATGTACTCCCTCCATTCCAAAATAAGTGTCTTTGACACTTATAACAGAGACAACTAAAGAAAAAAAGATACATGTAGTCCCTAGGCCTTGAACCGTAAACCCTAACCAGGCTTTAATTTGCTAGCGACGTTGAACCTTTCGAAGAAATGAGGTTTGCAACCCTTTGACCGTCGGATCATCTTGTGCAGTTTCACTAAAATCGAGCTAAGTATCCCTGTGGCAAAGAAATTGAAGAAGCGTGATTAGAATAAGACTAGTGGGACTAGTTGGTGAGATATAAACTCATCACAAAGGGGGGGGGGGGGGGGGGGGGGGGGGGGGGGGGGGGGGGGGGGGGGGGGGGGGGGGGGGGGGGGGGGGGGGGGGGGGGGGGGGGGGGGGGGGGGGGGGGGGGGGGGGGGGGGGGGGGGGGGGGGGGGGGGGGGGGGGGGGGGGGGGGGGGGGGGGGGGGGGGGGGGGGGGGGGGGGGGGGGGGGGGGGGGGGGGGGGGGGGGGGGGGGGGGGGGGGGGGGGGGGGGGGGGGGGGGGGGGGGGGGGGGGGGGGGGGGGGGGGGGGGGGGGGGGGGGGGGGGGGGGGGGGGGGGGGGGGGGGGGGGGGGGGGGGGGGGGGGGGGGGGGGGGGGGGGGGGGGGGGGGGGGGGGGGGGGGGGGGGGGGGGGGGGGGGGGGGGGGGGGGGGGGGGGGGGGGGGGGGGGGGGGGGGGGGGGGGGGGGGGGGGGGGGGGGGGGGGGGGGGGGGGGGGGGGGGGGGGGGGGGGGGGGGGGGGGGGGGGGGGGGGGGGGGGGGGGGGGGGGGGGGGGGGGGGGGAGCCAGTAGAGGTACGTGCGGGGCAAAGAAGTAGAGAAATATCCACATGGAGCAATGTGGGCAGCTGGGGCAGTGGTGCAAGCCGACTGTAAGGAAGTTGTACCTGAGGGATGTCGGGATGTAGCTAGCTTAGAGGAGGGCAGCGAGAGGCGGCAACTGCCCACGCCGCGGCAGTGAGCAAGGGACGAAGGCAACCGCACAGGCTTTGTGAGAGAGAACGGCGGGGACCCCTGATCGGGACGCGCCGACAGTGGGTTTTCGCCATCGGCGATGACAACCACATCTACACAAAGCATCCACCCCTTCCCCCGGCGGACGTGATCCACCCGGATGTTAGAGATGTGGCCACGGTCATTTTGTGCGACAGAGTGTGAAGAGAGCAACCCCAGCAAGCAACCGTGTAGTCTCGTCCTGGCTATGTATATAGTGGAGCAATTTCTTTTTCTCTCAATATGAACCTATTTATATTGCAAGACAACTTTACTTATAAATGATGCAACATCGTTCATGTGTGGTTCCCGACCCTCCATTTAGTGAGTAACTACTACTAGACGCATCAAATTATCACGTGGGCTACATCATCGTACAGAAATGAGCTCCACCGTGTCACGTGTGTGGTTGGGGAAGACGCAAAAGATGCAAAGAGTGCTACTAGTACTACGTGCGTGGGTGCGTGCACCTCTTCTCTTCGAGCATGGTTATTAAAAGTATAGCCCACTACTCTACCACGTGGTTATTATATGGGCAAAGAGTATAGGCAGTAATAATGACTAATAAGCCATCAAATCACGAGGCCCACCTTTCTCTATGTTTGACCGAGGAAGCAGCCATCATTTCACTCCTCGTTGAATATCCATCCGCTGCTACCTCCGCAAATAAATAAAAATCCGCTTCTACCTCCACAGGATGGTTAATAATATAGCCATGTCAATCACGACGTAGAAATATTATTCACTGATACAATAGGGCTGGCTCTAAGGCTGGTGATTTTTTTACTTTGTCTCTTTCTCTTTTTGTCTCATTTACTCATTTTACATATGAGCACGTGTAGAGGATGGCTATTCCTTTCGATGGGACTTCTTCATGGGGTTTAAGACTAGCTAAGCAGCTCCGAATTATTCCCGCTGCACACCACTCTGAATCATGCATCTATGATAGTACTCCCATTGCAACAATGAGGTCCACTAGGTCTAGCACGTCCTGTAAGAAGAGACTGCCACGCAAAACATACATTCTTGTTGCCTTCTTCCTCATACAGTATGTACCACTGGTACATACTACTAGTACTACTACTACTCGTTCTCCTATAAACCTTGCGCTTGGAATCTCAAAAATATTAACCTTGAGCTTGGCTCTTCGCCTCTTCGGGAAGTCGAGCAATAATGGAACTACAGTATATGGTTCTGGCTATCTGAGACCGAATTAATTGCTGCACGTCCACCACGTGGGCGAGGGTCGAGAGTCGAGGGGCGAGGGAGAGTGCGTACTACTATGTCTGTTTCAATATGGACTACATACGGAGCAAAATGAGAGAATCTACACTCTAAAATACGTCTATATACATTAGTGTTTGGAGTATGTACTAGTAGTTCATATTGAAATTTGCTAAAAGACATATATTTCAAACAATATGATAATCTCTCTAACCAAGGTAGGGACAAGGAGTGTATATACGTCTAACGGAGGGAGTAGTAAAATTTTCTCATTGTCCTGCGAGCCACCGCGCGCGTGGGCGAGGGAGCGAGTGTAGGCGTAGTAAGCAAGCTTCTCCTCGTCCTGCGACTCTGTGAGCCACCGTGCCAGTGGGCGGGGGAGAGGGCGTACTAAGCAAGCTTCTCCTTGTTCTACGAGTTGACGGGACACATCAAAATTAATACGTATAGAGCATCTCCAGTGTATAGAGCCTTGCCTCTAAGGTAGGCCCCACATGGTTTGCCTCTTTTTTTAAATAACGCGTCAAGTCGCAATTTGTTTGTTCACCCCTGGTACACGATCCTCCATCAAGTGGACAACCAGTACACATGTCAAATTACCACGTGGACTGCCTTTTCGTACAGAAATGAGCTCCACCGTGTACCCGCGCGGGTGTGGTTGGGAAAGAGATGGGAGTATGTGCGTCGTGCGTGCACCTCTTCTCTTCGTGCACGTCCCCCACCTACATGGGTGTGTGTGAGAGAGATACAAACCTAGAGAGATGGCGTGTGTGTTCGTGAGTGTTTTTTGTTAGGGGGGTTATTTTGTGAATGTATTTGTGGGAATATGTGTCGATGATATCTCAAACAAAAATTTGACACATGCAATGTGTGTGAAATAGAGGCCTATCTGTACCATATACAGAGGGGGCGATCCATGAGAAGAGAGGGAGGGGTCATAGATATCGATAGAGTCGAAGAGAGGATCAACTGTGTGGGTCCGAGATCGATGAAGAGAGCCATCGAAATTGTGTGTGTGCAAGTCAAAGATATAGGGCGACTGACCTACCGGAACGTCAGAGGGCATAGGGCAAGTTTGTGTGTGGCAGGGAGACATGACTAGAGTGCTCGATGTATCGGTGTGTGGGGGGGAGGGGGGAGGTAGAGACCTAACTAGAGAGGTAGATCGACTCGTATAGGGGGGGGGGGGGGGGGGGGGGGGGGGGGGGGGGGGGGGGGGGGGGGGGGGGGGGGGGGGGGGGGGGGGGGGGGGGGGGGGGGGGGGGGGGGGGGGGGGGGGGGGGGGAGAGAGAGAGAGAGAGGGAGAGAGGGAGAGAGAGAGAGGGGTAGAGTGCCGGAGGGGTGGTGGAGTTGCTTCTTGGAGATGGCGGGAGAGGCCTACTAGACAAACTGAGGGTACAACTGCAATATTATCAAGAAGAGTGGGGATGTGTTTCTGTGTGTGCGTATGCATGATAGATGTGTCGGGAGGCATGCATAGATGATGAAGGGGGACCATGTGTTTGGTAAGCAGACCTAACTAGATTGGTAGATCAATTGTTGTGTGTCGGAGGAAGGGAGAGACATCACTAATGAGGTAGATCGATCGGTGCGTGGGGAAAATGAGTTATAAATGACCTAGCTTGCTATATGTATAGCGGGAGATCAATTGGTATACATCCATTTGTTAGAGGCAAATAAGGCCCAGAGAGACGGATAGAGAGAGAGAGAGAGAGAGATGGAGCAAGGAGGTGGTGCGAGAGGCCTACTAGCTAGATAGGGGGAGGAGAGTGCGATTGTGAGATTGATGAAAAGAGGGGCGAGAGTTTACACGTGTGTGGGACTGTATGAGATACACGAGGCATGGACACAGAAAGGAAGAGATGGAAAGTGCGTGTGTATGTGGTAGGCAGACATCGCAGGAGAGGTTTATCGATCGGTGTGTGTCGGAAAGGAGTTGTGGAGACCGTGGGAGAACGACCTAAGGAAAAAATATGAATGTGCACGATGGATAGAATGCTGAGGGAGGGGAGGGCGAGGAGGGCATGTGCATGCACGAGAGAAAGTTAGTGCTAGCTACAAAGGTTAGAGGATTGTGTGGGGGGGGGGGGGGGGGGGGGGGGGGGGGGGGGGGGGGGGGGGGGGGGGGGGGGGGGGGGGGGGGGGGGGGGGGGGGGGGGGGGGGGGGGGGGGGGGGGGGGGGGGGGGGGGGGGGGGGGGGGGGGGGGGGGGGGGGGGGGGGGGGGGGGGGGGGGGGGGGGGGGGGGGGGGGGGGGGGGGGGGGGGGGGGGGGGGGGGGGGGGGGGGGGGGGGGGGGGGGGGGGGGGGGGGGGGGGGGGGGGGGGGGGGGGGGGGGGGGGGGGGGGGGGGGGGGGGGGGGGGGGGGGGGGGGGGGGGGGGGGGGGGGGGGGGGGGGGGGGGGGGGGGGGGGGGGGGGGGGGGGGGGGGGGGGGGGGGGGGGGGGGGGGGGGGGGGGGGGGGGGGGGGGGGGGGGGGGGGGGGGGGGGGGGGGGGGGGGGGGGGGGGGGGGGGGGGGGGGGGGGGGGGGGGGGGGGGGGGGGGGGGGGGGGGGGGGGGGGGGGGGGGGGGGGGGGGGGGGGGGGGGGGGGGGGGGGGTTTAGATTATGAAGATCTAGCTAGAGCTTGAAATGTACTGTGATTTGAAATCTACATAAAGTGGATTCAAAAAATCCAGTTCGAGTTCATATAGTACACATAGTTCATATCTAACTCGACAGTAATCATGTGGTGTGCTGTGAAGATAATATACAAACGATGGTTTAACTTGACAATAATGATGATTGTAGATCTTATTAAAATATAGAAATGAATTCAAATGGCTTAACTTGACAACAATCATGATTGTAGATCTTATTCAAATAGAGAAACAAATTCAAATTTAGTTCATATTGAAGCGGTAGTATATATGTTTGGAATGCACTAAAACGTTCATTTGAGTAGCAGGTTGCATGCATTATACACGTAGAGAAATATTTTAATTGAACATAACATGGATTCAAAGTTTTGAATGGCATTTGTAGTGCGAATTGATTTGGTGCAGTACACGGGACTAGACTCTCTTGTGTGGTGCGAATTGATTTCTTTTTGTTTTTTCGTCGAGGGAAGTGTGAATTGATTTGGTACAGTACACGTTAGGCTTGTCCGGAAATTTCAACCCGCACCTTGTTATCCCGAAATTTTAAGATATATCTTTGTCTCGTTGTGCTCCTAAAATTCCCTCCATCTCAACCTGCGCCTTGCTATCCCAAAATTGCAATGCGCGCGAAAACTCCCACCTCCTGTGAAATCCCGACACGCGAAATTCCCGTGATACCCCTAAACTGAAAGAACCACCTAGTTCAAATCGGTGGGGTTACTTTCATAACTTACTCCACATTTCGGACAAGCGCGTCCCTAAGCCATGGTTCCCCCTCCCATCCCATCCGCCCCCCATTCGTACATCGAGGCCGCAAAAACCCACGAACACCCAGACCCTCCTCCGTCCGCCCACCCAGCCAGAGCCTCTTCCCCGACGACGTTGTCCACAGCAACACCTCAACGTCCCTCATCTACCGCACCGGATGAGGATCCGTCATCGATCTCGTTGCTCCGCCGGTTCAGCCACCTCGTCCTCCACCTCCAAGGAGCTGCCCCGATGTTCCCCTCGTCTTTCGTGCCACCTCCATTCCCACACCGCCGTCTTCACCTGCACCACCGGAAGAGCAACATCATCACCGATTCCTCAGATGAAGCTGAGGCCTAATCAGCTCCACCAAAGAGGTTCTGCACTAATTACTGCATTTTCTTCTTGATTCGATCTCACGGTGCTGCCGGCACTCGGTCCCGAGCCGACATGGCGCGGCTCCATCTATGGCAGCGTCGCCGGCCACTTCCTCCACAGCGTTGCTCCCTCGGCAGCGACGTCCACATCAGTAGGAGTTGCTGCTGCTTTGGCTCTCGCTCGCGCTGTTGCTCTGCTCTTGCTCTCAGTCCCCTGCCTGGTCTGCTCTTGCTCTTGCTCGTGCTGCTACTCTCGCTCTTGCTCTTGCTTGCGCTGCTGCTCTACTCTTGCTCGCGCTGCTGCTGCACAAGCAGCAGATCCTGCTCTCCCTCGAGCCCCTGCAGCTGCTACCCGAGATGCTGCTACATGACCAACTGCCCGGCTCTTGCACGTGCTGCTGCTCCGGGCGCTGCTGCTACTGCTTTTCTGCTACTAGTGTGTTCAGTTTCGATAGCAAAATTCAGTTTCGACTGCAAAATTCAGTTTCGACAGCAAAATTCAGTTTCGACAGTTAAATTCAATTTTGACAGTTAAGTTCAGAGATGAGCAGCTGATGTATTTTACATCTAGCACTTTGTGGTTATGTATTTTACATCATCTATTAGAGATGTTATTAGAATTCCACTTAGGGTAACGTTGTCTCTCTTGTCCTGCTTCAGCCTCGCCATCGTACAACTCACTGGAGCTGCTCCAATGACGATAACCCACCATCACAACGGAGCAGTACCCTCGGGTCCATCTCCAGATGCCTAAGATCTTCTTCCCCTCCTCCGACAGCCGCATCAGCTGGAGCATCCTCACCGACCGACCTAATCATGCTGAGATCGACATGGCCCCCCCCCCCCCCCCCCCCCCCCCCCCCCCCCCCCCCCCCCC
Source organism: Thinopyrum obtusiflorum (assembly GCA_036873465.1). NCBI lineage: Eukaryota > Viridiplantae > Streptophyta > Magnoliopsida > Poales > Poaceae > Thinopyrum > Thinopyrum obtusiflorum. Next base: position 141,525 of record JAAAWM010012006.1, read on the forward strand.
CCCCCCCCCCCCCCCCCCCCCCCCCCCCCCCCCCCCCCCCCCCCCCCCCCCCCCCCCCCCCCCCCCCCCCCCCCCCCCCCCCCCCCCCCCCCCCCCCCCCCCCCCCCCCCCCCCCCCCCCCCCCCCCCCCCCCCCCCCCCCCCCCCCCCCCCCCCCCCCCCCCCCCCCCCCCCCCCCCCCCCCCCCCCCCCCCCCCCCCCCCCCCCCCCCCCCCCCCCCCCCCCCCCCCCCCCCCCCCCCCCCCCCCCCCCTGAGCACACGTAGTAACGTGAAATACGATTAGTTTCTCCTACTATATGACAATCAGTGAGGTACCAGGCAACTTAGCTATCTGTGATGGACTCTCTCGAAAGCCATCATTATTTATTTCTGCGCATTTGAGCTGTGCATGTGTAGATGGTCCTGGGAGTTGAGTTAGTAGGGCAGTGGCCTGGGTCCAAAGTAGTACAAGTAGCACAAAAACATTTTTGGAGTGTAGGCTTTTGCCTGTTCAAGCCTGCCTACTATAATTGCCAGTGGTTGAAAGGAAAAGTGAATGAAAAACATAGGAATTGGAAAGTTTCCTATGGTACTCCTATTAATGCATTTGGTTCAAAGGAATGGAGCAAAGGAAAACTGTAGGATTTGTTCCTTTAGTGTCTCTTTCAAAGAAAAACCGTAGGAATTTTAATATCCACTTGGCCCTCCTTTTCAAATTCCTATTCATGAAGAACAAGACTAAGTGATAGTAGCATAGCATCATAATTGTACACTTTCTTGTGGTTTAACTTAATTTGACCATGCTTCTTTGCATTCATGTGACCTTCCAATTCCTATGAACCAAACACCCAGATTGACAGAAATCCTATGATTTTAAATTCTTTGCACATGCATTCCTATCCTATTACTGTGTATTTTCTATCCCTGCGTTGTTAGAATCCTCCTATTCAAATGAGCCCTTACAGAATTACTTCTCTTGTAGATTGTTGTCAAAGAAAACTTTCTGTGGATTGTCCCGCTCCTGCTGCTCCGTCATCCACCCCAGCTCAGCTGCTCCAACAACAGAAGGGTCCACCACAGCAGGGATCCGCCCTCCAGACTATCTTTCGCCACCTCAGATCTTGTTCCCCGCCGCCGGCAGCCACGACAACTGCATTACCATCATCAACTGAGCAGATGACCTCGAGGACTACACGGGTCCGCAAGAGAGGTCGCACTCTTTCATGTCTGCTTACGTTATGCATCGCGAATATTACATGCTACTTTATCATCTTGTTCATCGATTAGACTCTGAGTCAGCTCCAAACTAATGCTCAAACTTGAGTTTTTAAATGGTTGTGGGGTACATATTGGGCCCACAATCAATAGTATATGTCTACTATCTGGTTAATCTCTGGTGTCTACTATGAGTTTCATGTTGGGTGGGAAACAAATAGTAAAGAAGCCATTATTTGTATTTTTTAACTGAAGCCATTATCTGCCTGCTATCATTGGTTTTGGGTCTATCCACAGGTTGCTACCATCACTCTGGATTTCTGCAGGCACTCCTTACATAATCTCACTATGTTTTATTCATATGCATGTCAGTTATTGTACACAATGGAACTAAACATGTAGAGCAAAAGAGACGAGCCTTGCGTGGCAATAAAATTTCATGCAGACGTTGCTCCATGGTGGGTGCAAAGGCAGCCCCCCTCCACCCACTTCAGATTGTAACCAATAGGAAGATAACTGTTCTGAGGGGGATTCCGAAGGAGAAGACCACTCCTATTTACCCCCTGAGGTCTTCGCTCTAACTTGGCATGCTGATGTTGGTCATATCATGCATATGGTGCCTTGCATTGCTTAATTTATACATCAAATATGTCATCTGCTTAGTTTAGACATGCTTTGTGTGAATGCCATCTGTTTATTTTCTTTATCGTATATGTGAATTATGCAACGCCATCTTGTTTAGCCAGGCATC
>JAAAWM010012007.1:0-100000 GCA_036873465.1 Thinopyrum obtusiflorum
ACCATTTCCCACGCGCATCGTCACCTCGTCCTTAGCCAGTCTTTGCTTAATCCATAGTCCCTGTTTCGAGTTGCAAATATTAGCAACAGAACCAGTATCAAATACCCAGGTGCTACTGCGAGCTCTAGTAAGGTACACATCAATAACATGTATATCACATATACCTTTGTTCACCTTGCCATCCTTCTTATCCGCCAAATACTTGGGGTAGTTCCGCTTCCAGTGACAAGTCTGTTTGCAGTAGAAGCACTCAGTCTCAGGCTTAGGTCCAGACTTAGGTTTCTTCTCTTGAGCAGCAACTTGTTTGCTGTTCTTCTTGAAGTTCCCCTTCTTCTTCCCTTTAACCTTTTTCTTGAAACTGGTGGTCTTGTTGACCATCAACACTTGATGCTCCTTTTTGATTTCTACCTCCGCAGCCTTTAGCATTGCGAAGAGCTCGGGAATTGTCTTATCCATCCCTTGCATATTATAGTTCATCACGAAGCTCTTGTAGCTTGGTGGCAGTGATTGAAGAATTCTGTCAATGACACTATCATCCGAAAGATTAACTCCCAGTTGAATCAAGTGATTGTTATACCCAGACATTTTGAGTATATGTTCACTGACAGAACTATTCTCCTCCATCTTGCAGCTATAGAACTTATTAGAGACTTCATATCTCTCAATCCGGGCATTTGCTTGAAATATTAACTTCAACTCCTGGAACATCTCATGTGCTCCATGACGTTCAAAACGTCGTTGAAGTCCCGGTTCTAAGCCGTAAAGCATGGCACACTGAACTATCAAGTAGTCATCAGCTTTGCTCTGCCAGACGTTCTTAGCGTCGTCAGTTGCATCTGCAGCAGGCCTGGCACCCAGCGGTGCTTCCAGGACATAATTCTTCTGTGCAGCAATGAGGATAATCCTCAAGTTACGGACCCAGTCCATGTAATTGCTACCATCATCTTTCAACTTTGCTTTCTCAAGGAACGCATTAAAATTCAACGGAACAACAGCACGGGCCATCTATCTACAACAACATAGACAAGCAAAATACTATCAGGTACTAAGTTCATGATAAATTTAAGTTCAATTAATCATATTACTTAATAACTCCTACTTAGATAGACATCCCTCTAATCATCTAAGTGATCACGTGATCCATATCAACTAAACCATAACCGATCATCACGTGAGATGGAGTAGTTTTCAATGGTGAACATCACTATGTTGATCATATCTACTATATGATTCACGCTCGACCTTTCGGTCTCAGTGTTCCGAGGCCATATCTGCATATGCTAGGCTCGTCAAGTTTAACCCGAGTATTCTGCGTGTGCAAAACTGTCTTACACCCGTTGTAGATGAATGTTGAGCTTATCACACCCGATCATCACGTGGTGTCTCGGCACGACGAACTTTGGCAACGGTGCATACTCAGGGAGAACACTTTTACCTTGAAATTTAGTGAGAGATCATCTTATAATGCTACCGTCAAACAAAGCACAATAAGATGCATAAAGGATAAACATCACATGCAATCAATATAAGTGATATGATATGGCCATCATCATCTTGTGCCTTTGATCTCCATCTCCAAAGCACCGTCATGATCACCATCGTCACCGGCACGACACCTTGATCTCCATCGTAGCATCATTGTCGTCTCGCCAACTATTGCTTCTACGACTATCGCTACCGCTTAGTGATAAAGTAAAGCAATTACAGGGCGATTGCATTGCATACAATAAAGCGACAACCATATGGCTCCTGCCAGTTGACGATAACTCTGTTACAAAACATGATCATCTCATACAATAAATATAGCATCATGCCTTGACCATATCACATCACAACATGCCCTGCAAAAACAAGTTAGACGTCCTCTACTTTGTTGTTGCATGTTTTACGTGGCTGCTATGGGCTGAGCAAGAACCGTTCTTACCTACTCATCAAAACCACAACGATATTTCGTCAAGTTAGTGATGTTTTAACCTTCACAAGGATCGGGCGTAGCCACACTCGGTTCAACTAAAGTTGGAGAAACTGACACCCGCCAGCCACCTGTGTGCAAAGCACGTCGGTAGAACCAGTCTCGCGTAAGCGTACACGTAATGTCGGTTCGGGCCGCTTCATCCAACAATACCGCCGAACCAAAGTATGACATGCTGGTAAGCAGTATGACTTGTATCGCCCACAACTCACTTGTGTTCTACTCGTGCATATAACATCTACGCATAAACCTGGCTCGGATGCCACTGTTGGGGAACGTAGTAATTTCAAAAAATTTCCTACGCACATGCAAGATCATGGTGATGCATAGCAACGAGAGGGGAGAGTGTCGTTTACGTACCCTCGTAGACCGTAAGCAGAAGCGTTATAACAACGCGGTTGATGTAGTCGTACGTCTTCACGATCGACCGATCCTCAGCACCGAACATACGGCACCTCCGCGTTCAGCACAAGTTCAGCTCGGTGACGTGCCGTGAACTCACGGTCCAGTAGAGCTTCCGGGAAGAGCTTCATCAGCACGACGGCGTGGTGACGGTGATGATGACGCTACCGACGCAGGGCTTCGCCTAAGCACCGCTATGATATGACCGAGGTGGATTATGGTGGAGGGGGGCACCGCACACGGCTAAGAGATCAATGATCAATTGTTGTGTCTATGGGGTGCCCCCCTGCCCCCGTATATAAAGGAGCTAGGGGGGAGGCGGCCGGCTAGGAGGAGGGCGCGCCAAGGGGGAGTCCTACTCCCACCAGGAGTAGGACTCCTCCTTTCCTAGTAGGAGTAGGAGAAGGGAAGGAAGGGAGAGAGGGAGAGAAGGAAAGGGGGGCGCCGCCCCCCTCCTTGTCCAATTCGGACTAGAGGGGGAGGGGGCGCGCGGCTGCCCTGGCCGCCCCTCCTCTTCTCGCACTAGGGCCCATTAGGCCCAATATACTCCCCGGGGGGTTCCGGTAACCCCCCGGTACTCCGGTATATGCCCGAAACCTCCCGAAACACTTCCGGTGTCCGAACATAGTCATCCAATATATCGATCTTTACATCTCGACCATTTCAAGACTCCTCGTCATGTCCGTGATCATATCCGGGACTCCGAACTACCTTTGGTACATCAAAACACAAAAACTCATAATACCGATCGTCACAGAACTTTAAGCGTGCGGACCCTACGGGTTCGAGAACTATGTAGACATGACCGAGACACGTCTCCGGTCAATAACCAATAGCGGAACCTGGATGCTCATATTGGTTCCTACATATTCTACGAAGATCTTTATCGGTCAAACCACATAACAACATATGTTTGTTCCCTTTGTCATCGGTATGTTACTTGCCCGAGATTCGATCATCGGTATCTTAATACCTAGCTCAATCTCGTTGCTGGCAAGTCTCTTTACTCGTTCCATAATGCATCATCCCGCAACTAACTCATTAGTCACATTTCTTGCAAGGCTTATTGTGATGTGCATTACCGAGAGGGCCCAGAGATACCTCTCCAACAATCGGAGTGACAAATCCTATTCTTGATCTATGCCAACTCCACGAACACCATCGGAGACACCTGTAGAGCACCTTTATAATCACCCAGTTACGTTGTGACATTTGGTAGCACACAAAGTGTTCTTCCGGTATTCGGGAGTTGCATAATCTCATAGTCACAAGAACATGTATAAGTCATGGATAAAGCAATAGCAGAAAACTAAACGATCAAGTGCTAAGCTAACGAAATGGGTCAAGTCAATCACATCATTCTCCTAATGATGTGATCCCGTTAATCAAATGACAACTCATGTCCATGGCTAGGAAACTCAACCATCTTTGATTAACGAGCTAGTCAAGTAGAGGCATACTAGTGACACTATGTTTGTCTATGTATTCACACATGTATTATGTTTCCGGTTAATACAATTCTAGCATGAATAATAAACATTTATCATGATATGAGAAAATAAATAATAACTTTATTATTGCCTCTAGGGCATATTTCCTTCAGGGAAACCTACTCCTATAGGAGTAGGAATCCCCCCTTGGGGCGCACCCCATGAGGCCGGCCCTCTCCCTCCTCCACTCCTTTATATACGGGGGAGGGGGCACCCCATAGACACACAAGTTGATTTTAGCCGTGTGCGGTGCCCCCCTCCACAGATTTCCACCTCGGTCATATTGTCGTAGTGCTTAGGCGAAGCCCTGCGTCGGTAACTTCATCATCACCATCATCACGCTGTCGTGCTGACGAAACTCTCCCTCGACCTCAGCTGGATCTAGAAGTTCGAGGGACGTCACCGAGCTGAACGTGTGCAGATTGCGGAGGTGCCGTGCGTTCGGTACTTGTATCGGTTGGATCACGAAGACGTTTGACTACATCAACCGCGTTACTAAACGCTTCCGCTTTCGGTCTACGAGGGTACGTGGACACACCCTCCCCGCTCGTTGCTATGCTTCTCCTAGATAGATCTTGCGTGATCGTAGGCAATTTTTTTGAAATTCTACGTTCCCCATCAGATAGAAGCCAAAATTTTGCTCCCATCCGTTTCGAGTACTGGCCGGATAACACAGGACAAGCTAACATATGGGATTTGTCACTTGTCATAAAAGAGAAGAGAAATCGCCCGACAATACTGGTCCTGCTCCCTGTCAAAGAAAAGCGATATCCTGGACTGCGAAGACGTGGAGGCCCTGGTGGCATTCAGTCATAATATTCACGGCGAACGGGTAGCCAGGGAGATCGCTCGCCATCATCTGAAGAAGTTCACCGCACCCAGGGGATAGGCGTGTCGTGGTGTCTTGTGAGCCCCTCTGGCTCCGTCTGACCTAATTCCAGCGCTATAAATTCCTAAATATTTCAAAACCACCAAAGCAAGACCCGAAACAATTATTCCACCACCGCAATTCTGTGTACTTCCGCGATCCCATCTGGAGGCCTCCGCCGGTACTCTTTTGGAAGGGCAATCCATCACGGAGGGCCTCTACATCAACCTTGCCGCTACTCCGATGATGCGTGAGTAGTTCCTCAACCTATGGGTCCATAGCAGTAGCTAGATGGCTCTCTCTCTCTCTCTCTCTCTCTCTCTCTCTCTCTCTCTGATCTTCAATACAACGTTCTCTTCGGAGATCTATATGATGTAATATTTTGCGGTGTGTTTATAGGGATACATGAATTGCGGGTTTATGATCAGATTGTTCATTATAAGTAATTGAGTTATTTCTGAACTTTTATTATGTGTGACTAGTCAGATGCCCATTGAGGGAGTCCTGGATTAGGGGGTCCTTGGGATGCCGGCCTATCTTGCATGGGCCGGACTAGTGGGCCGCATTGTATCCGGACCGAAGACCTTTTTGTGCCTTGGTGTGCACCCCAGGTCAAGATGGAAGATTCGACGTTTCCTTGATGTAACCGACTATCTGTAAACCCTAGTACCCCTGGTGTCTATATAAACCAGGGGTTTAGTCCGTAGAGGCTAAGAGAACAACTGCCTTCCTATGATGGCCCATAAGTATAGGGGATCAATTGTAGCTCTTTTTGATAAGTAAGAGTGTCGAACCCAACGAGGAGCAGAAGGAAATGACAAGTGGTTTTCAGTAAGGTAATGTATGCAAGTGCTGAAATTGTAAGTAGCAGAGTAGTTTGATAGCAAGATAATTTGTAACGAGCAAGTAACGATAGTAGTAGCAAAAATGCAGCAAGGTATCCCAATCCTTTTGAGGAAAAGGACAGGCCAAAACGGTCTCTTATGATAAGCAAAGCGTTCTTGAGGGTACACGGGAATTTCATCTAGTCACTTTCACCATGTTGGTTCGGTTTGTGTTCGCTACTTTGATAATTTGATATGTGGGTGGACCGGTGCTTAGGTGCTGTTCTTACTTGAACAAACCTCCTACTTATGATTAACCCTCCCGCAAGCATCCGCAACTACGAGAAAAGTATTAAGAATAAATTCTAACCATAGCACTAAACATTTGGATCCAATCGGTCCCTTACAGAATAGCGCATAAACTGGGGTTTAAGTGTCTGTCACTCTCGCAACCCATCATCTAATTGCTACTCCACAATGCATTCCCTTAGGCCCAAATATGGTGAAGTGTCATGTGGTCTACGTTCACATGACACCACTAAGGGAATCACAACATACATACTATCAAAATATCGAACACATATCAAGTTCACATGATTACTTGCAACATGATTTCTCCCGTGACCTCAAGAACAAAAGTAACTACTCACAAATGATAATCATGCTCAAGATCAGAGGGTATTAAATAGCATATTGGATCTGAACATATAATCCTCCACCAAATAAACCATATAGTAATCAACTACAAGATGTAATCAACACTACTACTCACTGATGTCTACTACGCAACTTTATTCTTGTAGACTCGTGTTGGGCCTCCAAGCGCAGAGTTTTGTAGGACAGTAGCAATTTTCCCTCAAGTGGATGACCTAAGGTTTATCAATCCGTGGGAGGTGTAGGATGAAGATGGTTTCTCTCAAACAACCCTGCAACCAAATACAAGAAATCTCTTGTGTCCCCAACACACTCAATACAATGGCAAATTGTATAGGTGCACTAGTTCGGCGAAGAGATGGTGATAAAAGTGTAATATTGATGGTAGAAATATATTTTTATAATCTGAATAAATAAAAACAGCAAGGTAGCAAATAGTAAACGGGCACAAAAACGGTATTGCAATGCTTGAAAATGAGGCCTAGGGTCCGTACTTTCACTAGTGCAATCTCTCAACAATGCTAATATAATTGGATCATATAACCATCCCTCAACGTGCAACAAAGAATCACTCCAAGGTTCATATCTAGCGGAGAACATAAGAAGAAATCGTTTGTAGGGTACGAACCCACCTCGAAGCTATTCTTTCCAATCGATCTATCCAAGAGTTCGTACTAAAATAACACCAAATAATTTCAGATTCATTATACTCAATCCAACACAAAGAACCTCAAAGAGTGCCCCAAGATTTCTACTGGAGAAACAAAGACAAGAACGTGCATCAACCCTATGCGTAGATTACCCCAATGTCACCTCGGGAATCCGCGAGTTGAGTGCCAAAACATACATCAAGTGAATCAATACGATACCCCATTGTCACCACAAGTATTCATATGCAAGACATATATCAAGTGCTCTCAAATCCATAAAAGTATTCAATCTGATAAAACGAAATCTCAAAGGGAAAACTCAATTCACAACAAGATAGATAGGGGAAAACACCATATGATCCGACTATATTAACAAAGCCCGTGATACATCAAGATCGTGACATCTCAAGAACATGAGAGAGAGAGAGAGAAATTAAACACAAAGCTACTGGTACAAACCCTCAGCCCCGAGGGTGGACTACTCCCTCCTCATCGTGGTGGCCGCCAGGATGATGAAGATGGCCACTGGTGATGATTCCCCCCTCTGGCAGGGTGCCAGAATGGGGTCTAGATTGGTTTTCGGTGGCTACAGAGGCCTGCGGTGGCGGAACTTCTGATCTAGGGTAATCCCGAGGGTTTTTGGAATATTTTGGAATTTATATGGTAAAGAGGGGTGCGGGAGGCCACCGAGGTGGGCACAACCCACCTGGGCGCGCCTGGGCCCCCAGGCGCGCCCTGGTGGGTTATGCCCCCCTCGGGGCACCCCCAGGTGCTGCTCTGGCCCAATGGATGTCTTCTGGTCCATAAAAAATCCACAAAAAGTTTCGCGGTGTTTGGACTTCGTTTGATATTTATTTCCTGCAATGTAAAAAACAAGCAAAAAACAGCAGCTGCACTAGGCACTGGGTCAATAGGTTAGTCCCAAAGAATGGTATAAAGTTGCTATAAAATGATTGTAAAACATCCAAGAATGATAATATAACAGCATGAAAACTTCATAAATTATAGATACGTTGGAGACGTATTAGCATCCCCAAGCATAATTCCTACTCGTCCTCGAGTAGGTAAATGATAAAAGAAATAATTTATGAAGTGTGAATGCTAGCAAAGTGACAAGTTTGATCAATGATAATTTCAATCACTTTTCCTAGCATCATAACATCAATTCTTTCTTATAAAACTTCTCATGTTAAAGTAGCAACCAATTCACATGTTAAGGTTCAAACAATGAATTCTCTTGAAACTCAACAACCTATGTTCTCAGTCACCAAGCAATTGTAATTCAACTTATTCAACAGAGTTTAAGTAAGAGTTCCACATACTCAACCATCATATAGTCTTCTATGATTGCTAACACTCACCGCATACACATGAGCAAAACGTTTCAACCGGACACATAGAAAGATAGGGGCTTATAATTTCGCCTCCCAACGTATTCACCTCAAGGGTGATGTCAACAATAATAACTCATGCTACCATATTCAACTGGACATATGTGCCTAGATCTTTCCTCACCACATGATGCTTGCCAAAGGAGAAAAATAAAAAGGAATAGAGAGAAAAACTTTGACTCTTGCATAAAAGTAAATACATAAAAGTAAAAGATAGTCCCTTCGCAGAGGGAAGCATAGGTTGCCATGCGCTTATTTGTTTGTATGCTCAACCCCTTAGTGCAAAAGAACGTCACGTTATATTGCCCCTTATGATAGCAACCTTTATTATGCAGTCTGTCGCTTTTATTCTTTGCTATCACAAGTTCGTACAACGCTCAATTTTCTCTTACACTAAATGATCTAACACTTTTAGAAGCAATTTTTATTGCCTTTTTGCACCGATGACAACTTACTTGAAGGATCTCACTCTATCCTTAGGTAGGTATGGTGGACTCTTGAAAATAAGATTTGGGTTTAAGGGTTTTTGGATGCACAAGTAGTATCTCTACTTGGTGCGGAATTTTTGGCTAGCAAAGATGGGGGGCAAGCACCACATGTTGAAGGATCTATGACAATATAACTTCTATGTGAATATGAACAAACATAAACCATTACGTTGTCTTCCTTGTCCAGCGTCAACAATTTTGGCATATAATATTTTGACGGGGGATCACAATCACAAAAGATTTCCAAGATAGTGTATTTTCTTGTGAAAGTTCTCTTCCTTCTACTAATCATTCATGAATTGCTTGTATGACCAATATTGTGATTGTCAAGCTTCAAAAGATTTCATGTTCTAAACCCAATGTGAAGCTACCACCAGGCATGATATGAACATATAATTTCAACTTCATGATATTCAATTCATTCAACAATTTACTCAAAGGATATAAGTGAAGCACAAGAGTAAATGACAAACTACTCCAAAAAAAGATACAAGTGAAGATCAATCGAGTAGTTAAGTAAATAGATAGCTATGCGAGGACTCTCTCTTATTTAAAACTTTCCGATCTAAGTATTTTATTAAAACAACAAGCAAAATGAAAATAAAATGACATTTCAAGGATAGCACAACTCATGTGAAGAAGCAAAAAACTTAGGCTCAACCGATACTAACCGATAATTGTTGGTGAAGAAAGGTGGGGTGCCTACCGGGGCATCCCCAAGCTTAGATGCTTGAGATTTCTTGAAATATTATCTTGGGATGCCTTGGGCATCCCCAAGCTTGAGCTTTTGTGTCTCCTTAACTCCTTTTATATCACAGTTTCCCTAAATCTTAAAAACTTCATCCACACAAAACTCAACAAGAACTCGTGAGATAAGTTAGTATAAACCAATGCAAAAATCTCATCATTCTCTACTGTAGCAAATCACTAAAATTATTATTCAACATTGCATACTAAATGCCTCTGCATATTTAATAGTCCTATCCTTAAATAGAATCATTAAACACGCAAACATATGCAAACATAACAGCAATCTGTCTAAACAGGACAGTATGTAAATAGTGCAATTTTACTCATACTTATCTAGCTCAAAAATTTCTGAAAAATTACCACACTATCTAAAATTTATCATGTCATATTATGTAAAAATTTCAAGATTTTATCAAGTTCTGACTTTCCAGAAGAATTCATACAATAACAAAAAACTTTCTGTTTTTAAACAGAAACATGTAGACTTGCAAAATAAGCATGGTAAAGGCTATCCTTGACATTTTTATTGAAATAAAAGATGAAAAACATTATTATAAATAGCATCAAGCAAATAAAAATAAAATAAAATGACGCTCCAAGCAAAACTCATATCATGTGACGAATAAAAATATAGCTCCAAGTGAGGTTACCGATAATGTTGGAGACGAAAGAGGGTATGCCTTCCGGGGCATCCCCAAGCTTAGTTGCTTGGATCTTCCTTGAATATTACCTTGGGGTGCCTTGGTCATACCCAAGATTAAGGTCTTGTCACTCCTTATTCTCCTCATATCGATATCTCACCCAAAACTTGAAAACTTCAATCACACAAAACTTAACGGAACTTCGTGAGATGGGTTAGTATGATAAAGACAAACCATTCACTTTGGTACTGTCAAAGACAAGATTCATAATTGTTTTCACACAATTCCTACTGTACCTCATCATTTCCACAATTTATATTGAGCAATATAAGCTATAGAAACTAGAAAACAAGCAAGCTATGCATTGAAAATAGAATCTGTCAAAAACAGAACAATACGTAAAAATGTGAATATCAGTCATACTTCTGCAACTCCAAAAATTCTGAAAAATTAGTAACACGTAGAAATTTCGTATATCAATCATATGTAAAAATTTCAGAATTTTTCGATGCTCCAGTGAATTTATACAATTCTATTTCTGGAAGAAAAAGTTTCTGTTTTTGCACAGATTCAAGTCAACTATCATCTACACTATCCCAAAGGATTTACTTGGCACTTTATTGAAACAAAACAAATAAAACATGATTACTACAGTAGCTTAATCATGTGAACACACAAAAACAGTAGGTAAAAGTGTTGGGTTGTCTCCCAACAAGCGCTTTTTTAATGCCTTTTAGCTAGGCATGAGGAGTTCAATGATGCTCGCATAAAAGATACAGATTGAAACATAACAAGAGCATCATGAATCATATGACTAGCAAATTTAAGCCTAACCCACTTCCTATGCATAGGGATTTTGTGAGCCAACAATTTATGGGAGCAAGAATCAACTAGCATAGGAAGGTAAAACAAGTGCAACTTCAAAACTTTCAACACATAGAGAGGAAACTTGATATTATTGAGATATGTAAAAGCATATGTTCCTCTCTCATAATAATTTTCAGTGGCATCATGAAAGAATTCAACAATATAGCTATAACATAAAGCATTCTTTTCATGATCCACAAGCATAGAAAATTTATTACTCTCCAAAAAAGCAAATTTATTCTCATGAATAGTAGTGGGAGCAAACTCAACAAAATAACCATCATGGGATTGAAAATTAAAATCATGATGACAAGTTTCATGGTTATCATTATTCTTTATATCATACATGTCATCACTATAATCATCATAGATAGCAACATTGTTGTCATAGTCAATTGAAGCCTCATCCAAAATGGTGGATTCATCATTATAATCATCATAAATAGGAGGCATGCAATCATTATAACAAGTTTGCACATCAAATCTTGGGGGACTAAAAATATCATCTTCATCAAATATAGCATCCCCAAGCTTATGGCTTTGCATATCATTAGCATCATGGGTATTCAAAGAATTCATACTAACAACATTGCAATCATGCTCATCATTTATACCAAATATTCTATTGAATTCTTCTTCTATCAGTTGAGCACAATTTTCCTTTCCATCATTTTCACGAAAGATATTATAAAGATGAATAATATGATGCAACCTCAATTCCATTTTTTTGTAGTTTTCTTTTACGAACCAAACTAGTGATAAAATAAGAAACTAAAAGATTCAATTGCAAGATCTAAAGATGTACCTTCATGCACTCACTTCCCCGGCAACGGCGCCAGAAAAGAGCTTCATTGACGGGATGCGAGTGCCGCTTACCTAGCCTCCTCAGCAACGGTGCGAGAAAAGAGCTTGATGTCTACTACGCAACTTTATTCTTGTAGACTCGTGTTGGGCCTCCAAGCGCAGAGTTTTGTAGGACAGTAGCAATTTTCCCTCAAGTGGGTGACCTAAGGTTTATCAATCGATGGGAGGTGTAGGATGAAGATGGTCTCTCTCAAACAACCCTGCAACCAAATACAAGAAATCTCTTGTGTCCCCAACACACCCAATACAATGGCAAATTGTATATGTGCACTAGTTCGGCGAAGAGATGGTGATAAAAGTGTAATATTGATGGTAGAAATATATTTTTATAATCTGAATAAATAAAAACAACAAGGTAGCAAATAGTAAACGGGCACAAAAATGGTATTGCAATGCTTGAAAATGAGGCCTAGGGTCTGTACTTTCACTAGTGCAATCTCTCAACAGTGCTAATATAATTGGATCATATAACCATCCCTCAACGTGCAACGAAGAATCACTCCAAAGTTCATATCTAGCGAAGAACATAAGAAGAAATCGTTTGTAGGGTACGAAACCACCTCGAAGCTATTCTTTCCAATCGATCTATCAAAGAGTTCGTACTAAAATAACACCAAATAATTTCAGATTCATTATACTCAATCCAACACAAAGAACCTCAAAGAGTGCCCCAAGATTACTACCGGAGAAACAAAGACAAGAACGTGCATCAACCCTATGCGTAGATTACCCCAATGTCACCTCAGGAATCCGCGAGTTGAGTGCCAAAACATACATCAAGTGAATCAATACGATACCCCATTGTCACCACGAGTATTCATATGCAAGACATATATCAAGTGCTCTCAAATCCATAAAAGTATTCAATCCGATAAAACGAAATCTCAAAGGGAAAACTCAATTCACAACAAGATAGAGAGGGGAAAACCCATATGATCCGACTATATTAACAAAGCCCGCGATACATCAAGATCGTGACATCTCAAGAACATGAGAGAGAGAGATTAGACACATAGCTACTGGTACAAACCCTCATCCCCGAGGGTGGACTACTCCCTCCTCATCGTGGTGGCTGCCAGGATGATGAAGATGGCCACCGGTGATGTAAAAAATAAGCAAAAAACAGCAACTGGCACTGGGCACCGGGTCAATAGGTTAGTCCCAAACAATGGTATAAAGTTGCTATAAAATGATTGTAAAACATCCAAGAATGATAATATAGCAACATGAAAACTTCATAAATTATAGATACGCTGGAGACGTATCAGTCACCCACAAGCACCAATCTATAGTTCCGGTAACAAGATTGAACACAAGAGATGAACTAGGGTTTGAGATGAGATGGTGCTGTTGAAGATGTTGATGAAGATAGCGCTCCCCAAGATGGGAGAGTTGTTGGGGATGATCATGACGATGATTTCCTTCTCCGGGAGGGAAGTTCCCCCGACGGAATCGCTCCGCCGGAGGGCAAAAGTGCTCCTGCCCAAGTTCCGCCTCGAGACGGTGGCGCTCCATCCCGAAAGTCCTCCCTTTATTTTTTCTAGGTCAAAATTACTTATATACCAGAAGATGGGCACCGGAGGTGGGCCTGGGTGAGCACAACCCACCAGGGCGCGCCCAGGTGGGTTGTGCCCACCTGGTGGGCCCCCTCTGGTAGTTGTTTGCTCCAATATTCATCATATATTTGATAAAAAATCTCCGTGAAGTTTCAGCTTGTTTGGAGTTGTGCAGAATAGGTGGCCTGACATAGCTTTTCTAGGTCCAGATTTCCAGCTGCCAGAATTCTTCCTCTTTGTGTATACCTTGCATATTATGAGAGAAAAGGCATTAGAATTACTCCAAAAAGCATTATTATGTATAAAAACATCTTAAATAATAGTGTAACATCCCAAATTTTCAATTTGGAATGTTATACATAGGTCATTCATGCATATCATATTTTATTGCATTTTCGTTTGCGATCCTCGAAATTCTAAGCAACTCAAGGACCCGCGGAGAGAGTTGGGGATTTCACCGTTTTCATATTTGAATTTTATCAAATATTGAAACAAGGATCATTTTGGTTTTAATTATTTTTTCTCTCCGAAAATATTTCGTATTTAAATATATGAGAGGAGATAATATGACTTCTCCAAAATAAATGAAATATTGGAAGAAAAATATTAAAATCAAATAAATAAATTTTATTTGTATTTTATTGCTATTTTATTCGAATTAGGAAAAATACGCGTTTTTCAAAATTGCATTATAGGCCCAAATAAATGTTCACCTTGTCCGGCATATTTTTAGAGGACGGGGAAAATTTATTTTTGGATTTTTGGAGTCCGTTTAGTATTTCTTTTCTTCGTTTTTCTGCGCGACAGAGTATTTAAAAAAAAAGTTCGAACCGACTTACGGGCCGTGGGCGACCCGGACTCCCGACGCCCCGGGCCTTATAAGCCGCGCCCCCAACCCCTCAGCCCACCACCAGCCTCGCCGCCGAAACCCTAACCCTAACCCGCGCCGCCGCGACGTCCCGACCCCGCCGCCGGACGCCGACCCCGCCGCCCGTCGCCGCCGACCCCGCCGCCGACCCCGCCGCGGGACGCCCCCCCCCCCCCCCCCCCCCCCCCCCCCCCCCCCCCCCCCCCCCCCCCCCCCCCCCCCCCCCCCCCCCCCCCCCCCCCCCCCCCCCCCCCCCCCCCCCCCCCCCCCCCCCCCCCCCCCCCCCCCCCCCCCCCCCCCCCCCCCCCCCCCCCCCCCCCCCCCCCCCCCCCCCCCCCCCCCCCCCCCCCCCCCCCCCCCCCCCCCCCCCCCCCCCCCCCCCCCCCCCCCCCCCCCCCCCCCCCCCCCCCCCCCCCCCCCCCCCCCCCCCCCCCCCCCCCCCCCCCCCCCCCCCCCCCCCCCCCCCCCCCCCCCCCCCCCCCCCCCCCCCCCCCCCCCCCCCCCCCCCCCCCCCCCCCCCCCCCCCCCCCCCCCCCCCCCCCCCCCCCCCCCCCCCCCCCCCCCCCCCCCCCCCCCCCCCCCCCCCCCCCCCCCCCCCCCCCCCCCCCCCCCCCCCCCCCCCCCCCCCCCCCCCCCCCCCCCCCCCCCCCCCCCCCCCCCCCCCCCCCCCCCCCCCCCCCCCCCCCCCCCCCCCCCCCCCCCCCCCCCCCCCCCCCCCCCCCCCCCCCCCCCCCCCCCCCCCCCCCCCCCCCCCCCCCCCCCCCCCCCCCCCCCCCCCCCCCCCCCCCCCCCCCCCCCCCCCCCCCCCCCCCCCCCCCCCCCCCCCCCCCCCCCCCCCCCCCCCCCCCCCCCCCCCCCCCCCCCCCCCCCCCCCCCCCCCCCCCCCCCCCCCCCCCCCCCCCCCCCCCCCCCCCCCCCCCCCCCCCCCCCCCCCCCCCCCCCCCCCCCCCCCCCCCCCCCCCCCCCCCCCCCCCCCCCCCCCCCCCCCCCCCCCCCCCCCCCCCCCCCCCCGAGAGAGTTGGGGATTTCACCGTTTTCATATTTGAATTTTATCAAATATTGAAACAAGGATCATTTTGGTTTTAATTAATTTTTCTCTCCGAAAATATTTCGTACTAAAATATATGAGAGGAGATAATATGACTTCTCCAAAATAAATGAAATATTGGAAGAAAAAATATTAAAATCAAATAAATAAATTTTATTTGGATTTTATTGCTATTTTATTCGAATTAGGAAAAATAAGCGTTTTTCAAAATTGCACTATAGGCCCAAATAAATGTTCACCTTGTCAGGCATATTTTTAGAGGACAGGGAAAATTTATTTCGGGATTTTTGGAGTCCGTTTAGTATTTCTTTTCTTCGTTTTTCTGTGCGTCAGAGTATTTTAAAAAAAAAGTTCGAACCGACTTACGGGCCATGGGCGACCCGGACTCCCGCCGCCCCGGGCCTTATAAGCCGCGCCCCCAACCCCGCAGCCCACCACCAGCCCCGCCGCCGAAACCCTAACCTAACCCGCGCCGCCGCCGCCCCGCGCCCCCGCGCCGCCGCCGCGACGTCCCGACCCCGCCGCCCGTCGCCGCCGACCCCGCCGCCGACCCCGCCGTCCGTCGCCGCCGACCCCGCCGCCGACCCCGCCCGCCGCCGCCGGATGCCGCCTCGCCGGAGTTGCCCGCCGCCGCCGCCGTCACGCGTCCCGAGGTAGCCGCCGGTTTTCGTTAGAAAACCGTATGTTTTTTTAGAAACCCTTGGTTATTTTATTTTAGATCGGTTTTATTTTTTTCCCGGTTTAGTTATTTAGCGGACGTTCGTCCGTACGTTCGTTTTAACGAACGCCGTTCACCCGTTAGCCGCAGACAGCGAACGTTCGTTCGTTAGCCTGTTCGTCAGTTTTTTCTTTTTCCAGGGTTTTTCCATGATTATTTTCGATCGTGATTTCTGCCCTGATTTTTCGTTTTAGTTTATCTTTTCGCTCGTTTATCGGAATCAGGCGATTCAAGCGCCTAGATCTTTGTCTCGAAGCCCTCTTTCTGTTTAACCAACTTGAACAAGATTTTAGTACTGTAAAATTTGACTTTAGTCTAGATTAGTAATCGGATCTTGTTTCTTTCGCAGTTTGAGTTTCGTTGCTCCGTTTGATTTGATTCTTTTTGCAAACCGGAGTTCTTCAGTTGAACTTTCTGGTTAGATCTTCTTATTTGAGTTTTACCCATGCATCTTTGATTGATTGCTTATGTATGCTATTGTTTGTTTGTGATAGAATTCCCGGAGTGCGAAGCGTGCTACTACATGTCGCTAGGTTTTGCGGATCGTCAGCAAGGCAAGTAACACATTGATCATACTCTTTTCATACCCAGTTTTTATGCATTAGTTACAATCCTCAAACATTGCATGATTAGGATGTGTTTAACTTGTGGGTTTGGGAAGTAGATGATGAGGTAGAACCTATTGCCCTGTTTAGTATCAAACCCTGGGAGTTACTTCTACGTTATGCTTATATTGCCATGCTATGCTCGTAGACGTGGATTGGGTTTGAGTGTATCCATGATAGATGTGAGATTGTTAATTAATGGTTCAACTTAAGGTGGCAACTTTAATACACATCTGGGTGGATTGTTTGTTTTGGGCACCTGGGGAATCCAGTGTTGTCCTACCCCCCCCCCCCCCCCCCCCCCCCCCCCCCCCCCCCCCCCCCCCCCCCCCCCCCCCCCCCCCCCCCCCCCCCCCCCCCCCCCCCCCCCCCCCCCCCCCCCCCCCCCCCCCCCCCCCCCCCCCCCCCCCCCCCCCCCCCCCCCCCCCCCCCCCCCCCCCCCCCCCCCCCCCCCCCCCCCCCCCCCCCCCCCCCCCCCCCCCCCCCCCCCCCCCCCCCCCCCCCCCCCCCCCCCCCCCCCCCCCCCCCCCCCCCCCCCCCCCCCCCCCCCCCCCCCCCCCCCCCCCCCCCCCCCCCCCCCCCCCCCCCCCCCCCCCCCCCCCCCCCCCCCCCCCCCCCCCCCCCCCCCCCCCCCCCCCCCCCCCCCCCCCCCCCCCCCCCCCCCCCCCCCCCCCCCCCCCCCCCCCCCCCCCCCCCCCCCCCCCCCCCCCCCCCCCCCCCCCCCCCCCCCCCCCCCCCCCCCCCCCCCCCCCCCCCCCCCCCCCCCCCCCCCCCCCCCCCCCCCCCCCCCCCCTGTCCCCGGTTATGGACATCTTGAGTATCTGGTTCTTGGATTATCATATGGATCTCGTCACTCTAAATTAATTTGTTGGGTTGTTAATTACTTTTAATTGGGATTGAGATGGGAGTACCATTCTCAATGTTTCAACCACCATGATAGGTAAATAAAATTTATTCCTTTGTTGTAGGAAAAAATTGGCTTTTCGCAAAAAACATATAACCATAGAGCCTCTACCAGCCATGTATGCATGTAGTGATAGCATTTATCTGTTCATTGCTCTACGGTGTTATATTGCCAGCATATTCCATGTGCTGACCCATTTTCGGGCTGCAACGTGTCATGTTGCAGACTTTTCAGACGACGAGTAAGGTGCCATAGGTCGTTTGTCGTGCACTCAGCTATGCCGTTGGAGTTGATGGACTCACTTTATCTTCAAGCCTTCCGCTGTTATCTTATTTAGATGGCCTTAAGCCATATTTACTGTAATAAGTTCTCTTTGGAGACATTCGATGTAATAAGTGTGTGATTGCTACTCTGTTATAAATCCTTCGAGTACTGTGTGTGTCAGCATTACCGATCCAGGGATGACACTAAAGCACAGAGACTTGACCGTCTGAGGTCGGGTCGCTACAAGATGGTATCAGAGCACACGCTGAATGTAGGACACGACCACTAAGAAAAAGCCATAGGTCACTCTTCTCTACTCATTTCTGACTCCTCTCCATTTTCTACTCTTTAGGATGACGGACTCGAGGAACAAGTTTGCACAACCAGATGAAGACACCCCCTTTGGACGACACTTGAAGGAAGTCACTAGATACCTGAACATTGGAATACCAAGCTTCACCGGGACCTACACCGCCACTCTACCAGAAGAGGAGCGCTGCATGATTCGAGTTCAAGTTCCAGGAAGGACATTCACGCCAATCACTGAACCTATAGAGTTTTCCTTTGATGCCCCAACCTGGAGTCTAGGAAAGAGCATGGCAGCTCACATCGCCTTGGGGCGCATTGGCGAAGTTTACCACAAGGATCTCAAGGATACTATCTACCAGATATGTGGGCGCCGAGACGAGCAATGGGAGATAGTCAGCACCAGGAGGGATAGGTCCATTGCAGCTTTCATCCAGGAGCTAAACCAGCACATTCGACGCCAGGAGAACCAGATGTGCGCAAGCATGATAGATTTGAAGAAGGCGATGACAAGGATCACTGGGCTAGAAGAGGAACTCAAGTCTACACGCGATGGATATGAGGAGGAAATCACAATACTATTGGAGAAGAATGACGACCTAACAAGGAAGCTAGGAGTTTTCATGGGAGACCCCGCGCCAGGAGGAGAGGACGACGATTCCACTTGTCTGGAGAACTACATCATCATCGACGACACCGACTCCGACCCCGATGATAGTGATGATGATTATGAAGACGAAGCTGGAGCAGACATCATGGAGTCTTCCGCCGATCAAAATATCTAGATGACCACCATATGACTAGTAGTATTTCCCCATGTATATAGTAGTAGTCCGAGCACTTTTGTAACGATAGTTCTAGACCGATTGTATGCCCTTGCTTGATTGATTGAGTGATATGATATGATTGTGTTTGTCTCATGTGCATATGGGTAGTGCTTTCTCACTTAATCTCTCCCCTCTAAACCCATCAGATGCCTCCGAGACGTGACACCGGATTTGTCTTCCCACCGGAGATCACCCAGTTGATCCAGCAGCAGAATGCCTTGATGTAGATATTAGTCCAGAACCAAGGCAACAACAACAACAACAACCCTCCTCCAGTTGACAACTTAGCCCATTTTCTGAGGTTACAGCCGCCGGTGTTTTCCAGTAGCACCGAGCCCATAGTTGCGGATGACTGGTTACGCAAGATTGGAAGGGAGTTGACCACCGCAGGTTGCACTGATGCTGAGAAGGTGCGTTTTGCCGCACACCAATTGGATGGACCAGCAGCGTCATGGTGGGAGAATTACACAGCCACCTTCCCGATAGCCAATATCACTTGGGATCAGTTTCAGCAAGCTTTCCGCACATCCCATGTCTCAACTGGAGCTATGAGCATGAAGAAGCGTGAGTTTCGCAACTTACGCCAGGGTAATCATACTGTGGCTCAGTACGTAGATGAGTTTAGTAAGCTGTCTCACTATGCTCCTGATGATGTGGCCACAGATGCTGCAAAGCAGGAGAAGTTTATGGAAGGGCTGAATGATGAGATGAGCATGCAGTTGATGGTGGCAACATTTAACAACTACCAGGAGTTGGTAGACAAGGCTCTTATGATGGAAGGGAAGCAGCAGCAGATTGAGAGCCGCAAGAGGAAGTATGGACAAGGAAAGTACAATTCTGGAGCTCAGCAGAAGCCTCGTTTCACCTCGAACTCGGGAGGACTTATCCATAACCATGGAGGCCACACCCACAATGGAGGAAGTTCACATAACCACAATGGCCCCAAGAATGGAAACGGGAATGGAGCAGGCAGCAATCAGAACCGCTCTAACCCAGCCACACCCGCCAAGAAGGATCAAAGTCACATTACCTGTTTCAAGTGCGGGAAGACTGGGCACTACGCCAACGATTGTCTGGAATTGAAGAACGGTAATGGCAATGGAAGCGCTGGGAAGAAGCCCAACCCTTTCAACAGGGGACAAGTGAACCACGTGAACGTGGAGGAAGTTGAGGAGCAACCAGATGCAGTTATCGGTAAGTTTTTGGTTAAGTCTTTTACTGCAATCATTCTTTTTGATACTGGTGCATCGCATTCATACATATCAAGGGGATTCGTGGATAAGTATAAGTTTCCCACTAAGGTACTTAGGACACCTATGTTAGTAAGTTCGCCAGGAGTGGAATATATGGCAAGACAAGGATGTTTTCAGATGCCATTGACCATTGGAAGCCATGTTTTCCCCTCAGACCTGATAATTTTGGAGTCACAAGGATTGGATGTGATACTAGGAATGGATTGGCTATCGATGTATGGGGGAAACATCGATTGCACCAGTAAGTCGATTTTGCTCACTACCCCGGAGGGAAAAAGGATCAAGTATGTATCCAGGCATGCGCCGAGGAGGACTCAAGTAAATTCTCTCACGGGAGTTGTTCAGGAGGAAGTGCCGGTAGTAAAGGATTACCCGGATGTATTTCCAGAGGAGTTACCAGGCATGCCGCCAGATCGAGACATCGAGTTTTTGATAAAACTATTGCCAGGCACCGGACCAATATCTAAGAGACCATACCGGATGCCCATAAATGATCTTGAGGAGATCAAAAAGCAGATTAAGGAGTTGTTGGGAAAATGTTACATTCGACGAAGTTCATCACCATGGGGAGCCCCAGTGCTTTTGGTCGAGAAGAAGGATGGATCGTTAAGGATGGTGGTTGATTATCGTGCGTTGAATGAAGTAACAATCAAGAATAAGTACCCACTGCCAATGATCAATGATTTGTTTGACCAGTTGCAAGGAGCTAAGGTGTTTTCGAAGATCGATCTGCGATCAGGATATCACCAGCTAAAGATTAGGGAAAAAGATATACCTAAAACAGCTTTCACCACAAGGTACGGGTTATACGAGTATACGGTTATGTCATTTGGACTAACTAACGCCCCTGCCTATTTCATGAGTATGATGAATAAGGTATTCATGGAGTTCTTGGATAAGTTTGTTGTGGTGTTCATTGCTGATATCTTGGTATACTCGAAGAATGAAGAGGAACACAAGGAGCATTTGCGTTTAGTTCTCGAGAAGCTCAGGGAACATCAGTTGTATGCCAAGTTTAGCAAGTGTGAGTTTTGGTTGAAGGAAGTTGGATTTCTTGGACATGTTATATCAGGAGAAGGTATAGCAGTGGACCCTACCAAGGTTCAGTCAGTCACTGAGTGGTTGGCACCCACCTCAGTTGGAGAGATCCGCAGTTTTCTTGGACTCGCGGGATATTATCGGAGATTTATTGAGAATTTTTCTAAGATTGCGAAGCCTATGACGGCATTGTTGAAGAAGGACACCAAGTTCCATTGGACTGAAGAATGTGAAGCCAGTTTCCAGGAGTTGAAGAAACGTTTGACTACAGCCCCAGTGCTGATTCTGCCAGATATACGCAAGGATTTCCAAGTGTACTGCGACGCCTCTCGCTTAGGACTTGGAGGAGTACTTATGCAAGACGGAAGAGTTGTTTCGTATGCCTCACGACAACTTCGACCACATGAGTTGAACTATGCCACACATGACTTGGAGTTAGCAGCTGTGGTACATGCACTCAAAACCTAGAGACATTTTCTCATTGGAAACCGTTGCGATGTGTACACGGATCACAAGAGTTTGAAGTATATTTTTACTCAGAAGGAGCTGAACCTCAGGCAGAGGAGATGGTTGGAGCTCATAAAAGATTATGATATGAAGTTGCACTATCATCCAGGCAAGGCCAATGTCGTAGCAGACGCTTTGAGCCGGAAGAGTTACGTCAATACCCTCGTAAGCGGAGGAATGCCAAAGGAGTTGGTAGAAGATCTCAGGGAGCTACGTTTGGAGATAGTCCCTAGAGGTTTTGTTGCAGCGTTGGAGGTTCAGTCAACATTATTGGGAAAGGTTCGAGAAGCTCAGAAAGATGACAAAGAAATTGCCGAAATAAAGGAGAAGATGAGTGAAGGGAAAGCCAAAGGTTTTCGTGAGGATGAGCACGACACCTTGTGGTTTGAGGACCGTGTATATGTGCCCAATAATGCAGAGATCAGGAAGTTGATACTACAGGAAGCTCATGACTCGCCATACTGGATACACCCCAGAAACACTAAGATGTATCTGGACTTGAAGGAGCGTTTCTGGTGGACTGGTATGAAGAAAGATATTGCCGAGTATGTAGCCATATGTGATGTATGTCAGAGAGTGAAGGCAGAACATCAGAAGCCAGCAGGATTACTGCAGCCTATGCCGATACCCAAATGGAAGTGGGATAAGCTTGGCATGGATTTTATCACCGGATTACCCAGGACCCGATCAGGATATGATTCTATCTGGGTAGTAGTGGATCGCTTGACCAAAGTAGCTCACTTTATCCCAGTGAAAACCACCTATACCAGTGTGAAGTTGGCCAAGATATATATGACCATGATCGTATGTCTGCACGGAGTTCCGAGGACCATCGTATCAGATAGAGGAACACAATTTACTTCAAAGTTTTGGCACCAGCTGCACCAGACCCTTGGTACCAGGCTGGAGTTCAGTACAGCTTTTCACCCGCAGACAGATGGACAGACCGAGAGAGTCAATCAGATTCTGGAGGACATGTTGAGAGCTTGTGCGCTAGATTATGGATCTAGTTGGGATGACAACTTGCCTTACGCAGAGTTCTCGTACAACAATAGCTACCAGGCCAGTTTGAAGATGGCACCGTTCGAAGCCCTGTATGGAAGAAGGTGCAGAACACCGTTGATGTGGGATGAAGTTGGAGACCGTCACCCCCCCCCCCCCCCCCCCCCCCCCCCCCCCCCCCCCCCCCCCCCCCCCCCCCCCCCCCCCCCCCCCCCCCCCCCCCCCCCCCCCCCCCCCCCCCCCCCCCCCCCCCCCCCCCCCCCCCCCCCCCCCCCCCCCCCCCCCCCCCCCCCCCCCCCCCCCCCCCCCCCCCCCCCCCCCCCCCCCCCCCCCCCCCCCCCCCCCCCCCCCCCCCCCCCCCCCCCCCCCCCCCCCCCCCCCCCCCCCCCCCCCCCCCCCCCCCCCCCCCCCCCCCCCCCCCCCCCCCCCCCCCCCCCCCCCCCCCCCCCCCCCCCCCCCCCCCCCCCCCCCCCCCCCCCCCCCCCCCCCCCCCCCCCCCCCCCCCCCCCCCCCCCCCCCCCCCCCCCCCCCCCCCCCCCCCCCCCCCCCCCCCCCCCCCCCCCCCCCCCCCCCCCCCCCCCCCCCCCCCCCCCCCCCCCCCCCCCCCCCCCCCCCCCCCCCCCCCCCCCCCCCCCCCCCCCCCCCCCCCCCCCCCCCCCCCCCCCCCCCCCCCCCCCCCCCCCCCCCCCCCCCCCCCCCCCCCCCCCCCCCCCCCCCCCCCCCCCCCCCCCCCCCCCCCCCCCCCCCCCCCCCCCCCCCCCCCCCCCCCCCCCCCCCCCCCCCCCCCCCCCCCCCCCCCCCCCCCCCCCCCCCCCCCCCCCCCCCCCCCCCCCCCCCCCCCCCCCCCCCCCCCCCCCCCCCCCCCCCCCCCCCCCCCCCCCCCCCCCCCCCCCCCCCCCCCCCCCCCCCCCCCCCCCCCCCCCCCCCCCCCCCCCCCCCCCCCCCCCCCCCCCCCCCCCCCCCCCCCCCCCCCCCCCCCCCCCCCCCCCCCCCCCCCCCCCCCCCCCCCCCCCCCCCCCCCCCCCCCCCCCCCCCCCCCCCCCCCCCCCCCCCCCCCCCCCCCCCCCCCCCCCCCCCCCCCCCCCCCCCCCCCCCCCCCCCCCCCCCCCCCCCCCCCCCCCCCCCCCCCCCCCCCCCCCCCCCCCCCCCCCCCCCCCCCCCCCCCCCCCCCCCCCCCCCCCCCCCCCCCCCCCCCCCCCCCCCCCCCCCCCCCCCCCCCCCCCCCCCCCCCCCCCCCCCCCCCCCCCCCCCCCCCCCCCCCCCCCCCCCCCCCCCCCCCCCCCCCCCCCCCCCCCCCCCCCCCCCCCCCCCCCCCCCCCCCCCCCCCCCCCCCCCCCCCCCCCCCCCCCCCCCCCCCCCCCCCCCCCCCCCCCCCCCCCCCCCCCCCCCCCCCCCCCCCCCCCCCCCCCCCCCCCCCCCCCCCCCCCCCCCCCCCCCCCCCCCCCCCCCCCCCCCCCCCCCCCCCCCCCCCCCCCCCCCCCCCCCCCCCCCCCCCCCCCCCCCCCCCCCCCCCCCCCCCCCCCCCCCCCCCCCCCCCCCCCCCCCCCCCCCCCCCCCCCCCCCCCCCCCCCCCCCCCCCCCCCCCCCCCCCCCCCCCCCCCCCCCCCCCCCCCCCCCCCCCCCCCCCCCCCCCCCCCCCCCCCCCCCCCCCCCCCCCCCCCCCCCCCCCCCCCCCCCCCCCCCCCCCCCCCCCCCCCCCCCCCCCCCCCCCCCCCCCCCCCCCCCCCCCCCCCCCCCCCCCCCCCCCCCCCCCCCCCCCCCCCCCCCCCCCCCCCCCCCCCCCCCCCCCCCCCCCCCCCCCCCCCCCCCCCCCCCCCCCCCCCCCCCCCCCCCCCCCCCCCCCCCCCCCCCCCCCCCCCCCCCCCCCCCCCCCCCCCCCCCCCCCCCCCCCCCCCCCCCCCCCCCCCCCCCCCCCCCCCCCCCCCCCCCCCCCCCCCCCCCCCCCCCCCCCCCCCCCCCCCCCCCCCCCCCCCCCCCCCCCCCCCCCCCCCCCCCCCCCCCCCCCCCCCCCCCCCCCCCCCCCCCCCCCCCCCCCCCCCCCCCCCCCCCCCCCCCCCCCCCCCCCCCCCCCCCCCCCCCCCCCCCCCCCCCCCCCCCCCCCCCCCCCCCCCCCCCCCCCCCCCCCCCCCCCCCCCCCCCCCCCCCCCCCCCCCCCCCCCCCCCCCCCCCCCCCCCCCCCCCCCCCCCCCCCCCCCCCCCCCCCCCCCCCCCCCCCCCCCCCCCCCCCCCCCCCCCCCCCCCCCCCCCCCCCCCCCCCCCCCCCCCCCCCCCCCCCCCCCCCCCCCCCCCCCCCCCCCCCCCCCCCCCCCCCCCCCCCCCCCCCCCCCCCCCCCCCCCCCCCCCCCCCCCCCCCCCCCCCCCCCCCCCCCCCCCCCCCCCCCCCCCCCCCCCCCCCCCCCCCCCCCCCCCCCCCCCCCCCCCCCCCCCCCCCCCCCCCCCCCCCCCCCCCCCCCCCCCCCCCCCCCCCCCCCCCCCCCCCCCCCCCCCCCCCCCCCCCCCCCCCCCCCCCCCCCCCCCCCCCCCCCCCCCCCCCCCCCCCCCCCCCCCCCCCCCCCCCCCCCCCCCCCCCCCCCCCCCCCCCCCCCCCCCCCCCCCCCCCCCCCCCCCCCCCCCCCCCCCCCCCCCCCCCCCCCCCCCCCCCCCCCCCCCCCCCCCCCCCCCCCCCCCCCCCCCCCCCCCCCCCCCCCCCCCCCCCCCCCCCCCCCCCCCCCCCCCCCCCCCCCCCCCCCCCCCCCCCCCCCCCCCCCCCCCCCCCCCCCCCCCCCCCCCCCCCCCCCCCCCCCCCCCCCCCCCCCCCCCCCCCCCCCCCCCCCCCCCCCCCCCCCCCCCCCCCCCCCCCCCCCCCCCCCCCCCCCCCCCCCCCCCCCCCCCCCCCCCCCCCCCCCCCCCCCCCCCCCCCCCCCCCCCCCCCCCCCCCCCCCCCCCCCCCCCCCCCCCCCCCCCCCCCCCCCCCCCCCCCCCCCCCCCCCCCCCCCCCCCCCCCCCCCCCCCCCTACTCTGTTATAAATCCTTCGAGTACTGTGTGTGTCAGCATTACCGATCCAGGGATGACACTAAAGCACAGAGACTTGACCGTCTGAGGTCGGGTCGCTACAAATAGTAGGAAAACATGATGCAAAATGGACATATAGACCTCGCTTGTCCTCAAGCGAAAACCGAAATCGAAAAACATGTCCACATGCTTAGAGAGAGAGGTGTCGATAAAAACAAAATATGGACATAGAAGCATCATGTTTATTATTATAACAGCAACAAAATTAAACATAAGGCTTTTGGCATAGAACTTTTATCATATACTTCATAAATAAGTAACAGTTCATCACACAATCGAAGTATAAAGCAAAAACTCTATAGAAACCAACAAACTATGTTTTCAGTCAACTTTGCAACTACAATTCATCATCTTTTCAGGAAGAGTCACGTATTGGAGCCTTTAGGCAAGTCCACATACTCAACCATCATATAGTCTTCTATGATTGCTAACACTCACCGCATACACATGAGTAAAATGTTTCAACCGGACACATAAGAAGATAGGGGCTTATAGTTTCGCCTCCCAATGTATTCACCTCAAGGGTGATGTCAATAATAATAACTCATGCTACCCATATTCAACTGGACATATGTGCCTAGATCTTTCCTCACCACATGATGCTTGCCAAAGGAGAAAATAAAAAGGAATAGAGAGAAAACTTTGACTCTTTGCATAAAAGTAAATACATAAAAGTAAAAGATAGGCCCTTCGTAGAGGGAAGCAGAGGTTGCCATGCACTTATTTGTTTGTATGCTCAACCCCTTAGTGCAAAAGAACGTCATGTTGCATTGCCCCTTGTGATAGAGACCTTTATTATGCAGTCTGTCGCTTTTATTCTTCACCATCACAAGTTCGTGCAACGCTCAATTTTATCTTACACTAAATGATCTCACACATTTATAAGCAATTTTTATTGCCTTTTTGCACAGACAACAACTTACTTGAGGGA
The DNA here is from genome assembly GCA_036873465.1 of Thinopyrum obtusiflorum. Classification (NCBI taxonomy): domain Eukaryota; kingdom Viridiplantae; phylum Streptophyta; class Magnoliopsida; order Poales; family Poaceae; genus Thinopyrum; species Thinopyrum obtusiflorum. The sequence continues at coordinate 26,741 of JAAAWM010012007.1, forward strand.
TCTTGCTCAATCCCTAGGTAGGTATGGTGGACACTTGAAAATAAGATTTGGGTTTAAGGGTTTTTGGATGCACAAGTAGTATCTCTACTTAGTGCGTAATTTTTTGGCTAGCAAAGATAGGGGGAAAGCACCACATGTTAAAGGATCTATGACAATATGACTTCTATGTGAATATGGACAAACATAAATCATTAAGTTGTCCTCCTTGTCCAACGTCAACAATTTTGGCATATAATATTTTGATGGGGGCTCACAATCACAAGAGATTTCTAGGATAGTATATTTATATGTGAATCTTCTCTTCCCTTATTAATTCTTTCATGAGTTGCATCATTGACTAATGATATGTTTGTCAATCTCTAATAAAATTTTCTACTTATACTTTTCCTTATGTGGTGCCATCACCTACCATAAGATTAGTATATGATCTTCTTGATTTATTTCCTTTCTTTTGTTTATTTCCTGTCCTTTTATTTATTTCTTTTCTTTTAATTGCAACAAGAAAGTAAAGAAAGCAAAAACTCAAACTAAACTTTATTATATATCTTGCACACGATTACAAGGATAGATCACTAAGCAAACTCTCAAAGAAGAAATGATTGAACTAAGCTTATATTCATCTAAAGCAAAAGATCAAACTAAAATAAGTAAAGGCAAAAAGATAGTGGGGATGATACGATACCGGGGCACCTCCCCCAAGCTTGGCGGAAGCCAAGGGGAGTGCCCATACCGATACTCAATTTTCCTTTGGTGGTGAAGAAGATGGTGGCGGTGATTGTCGGTGTCAAAACGGGCGGATATTGGGTAGGGGGTCCCGAACTATGCGTCTAAGGTCGATGGTAACAGGAGGCGGGGAACACGATGTTTACCTAGGTTCGGGCCCCCTCGATGGAGGTAATACCCTACTTCCTGCTTGATTGATCTTGATGAATATGAGGAATACAAGAGTTGATCTACCACAAGATCGTAATGGCTAAACCCTAGATGTCTAGCCTGTATGATTGTGATTGCCTCTCCGGACTAAACCCTCCGGTTTATATAGACACCGAAGGGGCCTAGGGTTGTACAGAGTCGGTTTATAGAGGAAGGAATCTTCATATCCGAACGCAAAGCTTGCCTTCCACGCAAAGGAGAGTCCCATCCGGACACGGGAGGAAGTCTTCTGTCTCGTATCTTCATGGCCCATTAGTCCGGCCCACGTCACATAGGCCGGACGCCCGAGGACCCCTTAATCCAGGACTCCCTCAGTAGCCCCTGAACCAGACTTCAATGACGATGTGTCCGGCGTGCTGATAGTCTTCGGCATTGCAATGCGGGTTCTTCCTCCGAATACTTCAAAGCGTCTGACCCGAAGAATTATACTCGGCTTTCCATTTAATGTCGTACCCATCGGCTTCTGCGCCTCCATCGCTTCAGCTTCCACGTGTCGAGCGAACACGAAAGGTCAGAGTATTTTTGCACATAACACCCTGGCCATGTAAGAAAGGCATATATTTAAGTGGATTGGATCTCAGATGCCATCTCACACCAGGCGGAAAATCCTTAGAGCTTGCTAGGAGAAACCATTCCAGCATGGCTAGCATTCCCAGTTCTTCCTCCCGCCCCCATGGCTTCGAAGAAGGCGATTGGGAGAAATGTTCAGTATCCCATGACCAGCTGAGTAAGCTTCAAACGCAGGGATTCCTTCCCCCCCGCGGATCTAGTCCCCGTCCGGGCAGGATTAACCTCCTTTACAGGCGAAGCCCTGGTGGAAAGTTTCCCTAATCCGACCAGGGGGAGCGAGTGTGCTTCATATCCTTCTTAATAAGAGGTGTCGGGTTTCCAATCCACCCTTTCCTCTGAGGCCTCCTGGAGTACTACGGCCTCCAACTGCACAACTTCACTCCGGCCTCCATCCTGCATATCGCGGGTTTCGTCGCTCTTTGCGAGTTATTCCTGGGCTGCGATGCTCACTTCGATTTGTGGAGGGAACTTTTATGCCTCGTCCCTCGTACCCAAAAGGGATCCATATTCAAGGTGGGCGGCGCCGAGATATGGCGCATAGCCGGGACTGGATACTTGTCCGGCACGCCGAAGAAGGCATCCGAAGAGTGGCCCTCGGAGTGGTTTTATATTGAAGATGTCGCTCTCCCCGACCCAGTCCGGATGGGCCTTCCCGAATTTTCCAGTGCTCCGTTGAGGAAACGCCATAGTTGGCGTCCTCGGAGCCTCGAGGAGGAGGATAGCGCAGAAGTCCAATAATTAATGGGCAAGATAAGGACACTCGCCCAGTCCGGATTGTCAATAATCGAGGTAATGGCAACTTCCATAGTGCGGGGTGTTCAGCCACTCCAATTCAGAGGGCTCCCTATGTGGCACTACAATGGGGAAGATGACGCCTCACGCTGCGGACGGAAAGGTCCGGACACTCCCGCCGCCCTGGCCACAATATTGGCCGATCTGTATAAAGGGGAGAAAGAGGAGTTTACTCGCCTTAAGCGCCAAGAGGGATTCTCCACGTAGAATCCCCATAGCTGGGTGAGTTTTAATCCCACCTCCTTACTCAATCCTTTCCCCGAGTCATGTCTAATTGACATTTACCCATCCATTTTTAACAGGAATGGCGGAAGGCTATCGCGGGGATTTATAGCCCCGCTCCACAGCCAGAGGACCATAACCGAGACCTCGATCTCGGATTTGAAGAGGATCCGGACATATTTGTAGAACTCCAAGAGGGAGTCTTCTACCAGGCGAGCTATGATGGCACAGAAGTGGCCATCATGGCCGATTATCCTGGCCTCCTTCCCGCCTCACATGTAAGTAGCCAGGAGACATCTCCCCCGAAAGAGCTTCCTCATTATGGCTCACCCACCGCACTGTCTCGTGCTCCAAAGGGGAGGCGCTCGGCGCGTCATGCCGCACCAGAGGCGTCTCATAAGAGAGCGGCGCCTACGCCGGGCGGGTCTTCGAAGAGGAAGGCAAACGACAATGCGGCCGAGCCTTCATCAAAGAGGTATGACTTTAAACATGCCCCCTGGCAGTCACATCGAGCCGTGACATTGTCCGCTGTGTTTTATCAGGAAGAGTGTTCGCCGGACTATGTCCGGGGATCCTGCCGGTCGTGCCTCCGTCAGTCAAGTTCCAGACCCTGCCTCTAGGGCGGGGGCTGACACGGGAGCGACGCCGGATTGTCCTCCTTCAGAGGATTCGGATAAGGTATCCATCACGAACTCTAAAGTGGAGAGCGCCATGAATCATCGGTGCCGGAGGGCCGCTCTCCGCGACCCCGGATTTGCTAAAGAGGCGTTCGACGCCTTCAGCTCGGCTGATGCGTACATCCGAGCTGCTCGGGATGGGCTTACGACCAGTATTTAAAAGATAAGCGGGTAAGTACGCATTGTACAGATCTGGTAATCATGTACCAATAGCCCCCGAGACTTGAAACAGTTGAAACAACTGATTTAAGGATCATTGTATAATCAGGTACTCACAGAAAAGAACAACATGCTGTCTCATGAGCTGGAAAAGTGCCGGACTCAGCTAGCTGTTGTTACCGCCGAACTGGAGAAGTCCAAAGAGGCACCGCCTGGTAATGTTCCCCTCCATCCAGAAAAAGTATAATCATGTACCAGTAATGTTAATACTGTTGCGTTTCCGATGACAGGATCAGCAGATCAACTGAAAGAGGAACTGAAAGTCGCGTAGGCGGGTGAACAAGAGGCCAAAAGGCAACTGGCCGCAGGCGAACGTGTGTTGACACGGGTCAGGGATGATAAAAACAAGCTGCAGATTCCAACACCCTGCTGGGCGAAGAACTAAAAGTTGTGCGAGCCCAGCTAGCTGACGCCGTAAAGGAAAATAGGAGGCTACAAGGCGGCATATTCAGTATGCTTTTGAACTTACCCTCATGTAATTCAGCGAAGAAATGATCTAACAGATTTATGTCTGCAGGTATGCTGACTGGCCGTCCCAAAGAGGAAATGTCCGGCTCTCAAGGCGATCTGCTGCAAGAGCTGTCCCAACTACACGAGCGAGCTCGACAAGCAATGCGGAGCGTTGCCAAGGCTTTGTGGCCATCCGCCTCTCCTCCAGGAAGTATGGAGGAGCTTGTGAAGCTATTCCAAGGAGCTCAGCGGTGCTTTCAATTATGGAAGATATCGGCCTGCCGAGAAGGTGCGCGAAAGGCCTGGGCCATGGTAAAAACACGGTACACCATGCTTGATCCGAATCATATGGCCCGGGTCAGACCTCGGGGGTCAGATGGACAAGAAATTCCAATTAGTTTGGTATATGACCAAGTAAAGATAGCCGCCAAGTTTTCCCAACAGGATTGTAAGCTAGACAGCCTGTTAGACGGCATAGAGGAAGAAGTTTTTGAGTACAAATGACTATGTACTTCAATTGACAAATTTGTCCCTAGCCGGATTGTAAAATTATTGTCATGGCAGACCTTTTCGCTTCGACCTCTGGACCCGAAGGTGCGGAGTGTTTCCGAATACCGAATCGGCAATATAGACCGGGGTATGCGTGGAAACCAGGCGTAGGGGTCATAGTTGCTTGAACAGACAAGTTGTATCCAGCTAGCTATGTTATATTACATGTTGATTGTAAGAAACATCTTCCAGGGAGAATAGTTCCGTTAAGGGTTCCTTTCCCTGGGTGAACATGTGTTTGTATGCATGTCCGAACTGTGATTGAAAAATCGCAGTATACGTAACATCTGGGGGTTCATAGTGTAATTAGGGTATAACGTCTTTTGTCCACCGACCGAATATTCCCTTAAGAACGCTAGCTTTCGGCTTCACCCAGTCTGAGGTACAAGTCCGGATGACCCGGCTGTAACAATCGCAGAGGTGCTCCCTTTATGCCCTAGCCGAACAAACGGGAACGTAGGGCATAAGCACAGGAGCCAGGCAACCCAGCTTGGCCAAAACTTAAGTCATAACGGTGCATATAATGGCGAAGAAAAGGTACATATGAGGAAAGGACACATATGTGGTGAGCTTGATGCTCATAAAATAATAATAAGCTTCTGTAAAAGAAGCCCCCAGGTATTATGGGCGTATACATTTAATGATGTGTACGTCATAGGTGTGCGGTTTGTCCGTACAAGAGCTATAGAGCTAGAGAAAAAGTTAAAGAGAGAAAAAATGGAAACAAAAGGGAGAAGAAGACGAACAAAGAGTCCAGCTCTAGGCGTAGAATCTTCGGAGTCTGGCAGCATTCCGCGGGTTCGGCTCTAAGCGATTGTCCGATGTATCACGCAGGCGGTACGCTCCTCCAGTAAGAACTTCATCTATGATGAAGGGACCCTCCCACTTGGGCTTGAGTTTGTCCTTTTTCTTTTTTGGCAAGCGTAGAACGAGTTCACCAACATTATAAGTCTTGGCCCGCACTTCTCTGCTTTGGTATCTGCGAGCCTGTTGTTGATAGAATGCAGAACGGGCTTTTGCAACGTCGCGCTCCTCCTCCAGGGCATCTAGACTGTCCTGCCGATCAAGCTCGGCCTCTCTCTCTTCATACATGCACACTCGAGGTGAGTCATGAATAATGTCGCAGGGCAAAATGGCCTCTGCACCGTACACCATGAAAACTGGTGTGTATCTGGTAGTGCGATTGGGCGTGGTCCGCAGCCCCCAGAGTACGGAGTCGAGCTCCTCAACCCAGTGCTTGTCTGATTCTTTCAAAGACCGCACTAGTCTAGGCTTGATGCCACTCATGATAAGACCATTAGCTCGTTCGACTTGACCGTTTGTTTGTGGGTGATAGACGGAGGCATAATCGAGCTTAATGCCCTGGTTAGCACACCAAGCTTTCACTTCATCGGCTGTAAAGTTGGAGCCGTTATCGGTGATGATGCTGTCTGGGACACCATAACGGTGCACGACACCGGATATAAAGTCTATCACTGGTCCGGCTTCGGCCGTTTTAACTGGTTTGGCCTCTATCCACTTGGTGAATTTATCTACCATGACCAGCAGATATTTTTTCTTATGGCTTCCTCCTTTAAGGGGTCCGACCATATCCAGCCCCCAGACTGTGAAAGGCCAAGTAATGGGGATTGTTTGTAGAGCGGTAGGCGGCATATGGCTTTGATTGGCAAAAAGCTGGCATCCGACACAACGTTGACAAGGTCCTGTGCATCTGCTCGGGACGTCGGCCAAAAGAAACCTGTACGGAAGGCTTTACTCACAAGGGCCCGAGTCGCGGCGTGGTGACCGCCGAGACCAGCATGGATTTCGGCCAGGAGCTGTCGTCCCTCTTCTTCGGAGATACACCTTTGAAGGACTCCGGTAGCGCTTTTCTTGTAGAGCTCTCCGTCATGGACCTTGTAGGCTTTCGAGCGCCGAACAATGCAGCGAGCCTCATTCTGGTCCTCAGGGAGCTCTCATCTATTAAGGTAGGCCAAGAAGGGTTCGGTCCATGGGGCAATTACTGCCATTATTAGATGGGCCGATGATGTTATTTCGGTGGCTGAGCCCCCGATGATATCGGTATTGTGTTCGGAATCTGGGGGTGTAATCGGATCCGGACTGGTGTTGCTTCTCTCACCCTGCCACACCACGGATGGCTTGAAGAGCCTTTCCAGAAAGATGTTAGGTGGGACGGGGTCACGCTTGGCGCCCATGCGAGCAAGGACATCCGCCGCTTGATTACTTTCTCGAGCCACATGATGAAACTCGAGTCCCTTGAACTTAGCTGATATTTTGATTATGGCGTTACGATAGGCTGCCATCTTTGGATCTTTGGCGTCGAAAGTCTCCATTTATTTTGGATATTGCGAGATTTGAATCCCCGCGCACCTCCAGGCGTTGTATGCCCATGGAGGCAGCCATCCAAAGACCGTGCAATAAGGCCTCGTATTCGGCTGCATTGTTGGAGTCTGTGTATAATATTTGGAGTACGTACTGGACTGTGTCTCCAGTGGGGGACGTTAAGACGACGCCCACTCCTAAGCCGGCCAGCATTTTAGAGCCATCAAAGTGCATCACCTAGTTGGAATATGTGCCGTACTCTTTAGGGAGTTCGGCCTCTGTCCATTCGGCGACGAAGTCGGCCAATACTTGGGATTTAATGGCTCGGCGTGGTTTATATGTTATGTCGAATGGCAGGAGCTCAATGGCCCGCTTGGCAATCCGACCCGTAGCGTCGTGGTTGTTTATTATGTCATTGAGTGGTACTTCGGAAGCCACTGTGATGGAGCACTCTTGGAAGTAGTGTCGTAGCTTCCGGGATGCCATGAAGACCGCATATGCTATCTTTTGGTAATGAGGGTACCGGGATTTGCATGGTGTGAGGACAGTGGACACATAGTATACCGGTTTCTGAAGTGGGAATTTGTGTCCGTTCTCCTCTCGCTCAACAACGAGCACCGCGCTCACCACTTGATGTGTTGCAGAGATGTATAATAACATCGGTTCGCCGACGTTCGGCATGGCCAGGATTGGGTTGCTCGCTAAAAGAGCCTTTATTTCTTCCAGTCCGGCCGTTGCCGCATCCGTCCACTCGAAGTGGTCGGTGCGTCGGAGAAGGCGATAAAGTGGCAATGCTTTTTCTCCTAATCTGGAGATAAAGCGGCTTAAAGCTGCCACGCATCCGGCTAGTTTTTGGACCTGTTTAAGGTCTGTTGGTGTAGCCAATTGTGATAAAGCTCGGATTTTGGCTGGATTTGCCTCAATTCCTCTATTGGAAACGATGAAGCCCAGCAGTTTTCCAGCGGGAACGCCGAAAACACATTTTTCCGGATTGAGCTTGATGTCATATGTGCGGAGGTTGTCGAATGTGAGACGCAGGTCGTCTATTAATGACTCGACGTGCCTCGTCTTGATGACGACGTCATCCACATATGCTTCAACTGTCTTGCCGATATGTTTCTCCAGGCATGTTTGAATCATGCGTTGATAGGTGGCGCCGGCGTTTTTAAGCCCGAAGGGCATAGTGTTGAAGCAGAAAGGCCCGTATGGGGTAATGAATGCCGTTGCGGCTTGATCGGACTCCTTCATTTTGATTTGATGGTATCCGGAGTATGCGTCGAGGAAACACAGTGAGTCGTGTCCTGCAGTAGCATCAATAATCTGATTGATGCGGGGGAGGGGGAAGGGATCCTTAGGGCAGGCCTTGTTAAGGTCTTTGAAATCAACGCACATGCGCCAGGATTTGTCCTTCTTTGGCACCATCACCAGGTTTGCTAGGCAGTCTGGGTGTTTTATTTCTCTAATGAATCCGGCCTCGATTAACTTGGCCAGCTCCTCCCCCATAGCTTGTCGTTTGGGTTCGGAAAAGCGCCGCAGTGTTTGCTTGACCGGCTTGTATCCTTTCAATATATTGAGGCTGTGTTCGGCCAACCTGCGTGGGATTCCTGGCATATCAGAAGGGTGCCAGGCGAATATGTCCCAGTTCTCGCGCAGGAACGCTCGTAGTGCGGTGTCGACTGTTGGGTCCAGCTGTGCCCCGATGGAAGCTGTCTTCTTGGGGTCCATCGGGTGGACTTGAAATTTGACTATTTCGTCTGCTGGTTTGAAAGAGGTGGATTTGGGCCGCTTGTCAATGATTACGTCGTCCCTATCCACCGTGGAGCGTAGTGCGGTTAGCTCTTCGGCCGCGAGGGCCTCGGACAGTGCCTCGAGGGCCAGGGATGCGGTTTTGTTTTCGGCCCGGAGGGCTATGTCCGGATCACTAGCGAGAGTGATAATACCGTTGGGCCCGGGCATCTTGAGCTTCATATACCCGTAATGAGGTATAGCTTGAAAGCGTGTGAATGCATCTCGCCCCAATAGGGCGTGATATCCACTGTTGAAAGGGGCCACTTGGAAGGTTATCTCTTCGGACCGATAGTTCTCCGATGTGCCGAATACCACGTCAAGTGTAATTTTCCCCACGCATCGCGCCTCCCGGCTGGGAATAATTCCTCGAAAGGTCGTATTACTTTGCTCGATGCGGCTCCTGTCTATTTCCATTTTATTGAGTGTGTCCTCGTAAATGAGGTTTAGCCCGCTGCCGCTGTCCATGAGCACTTTAGTGAGCCGAAAGCCATCCACAATTGGATTGAGGACCAAGGCGGCTGGTGCCCGGACTGACCGGAGTCTTGGTTTGTCACTGGCATTGAAAGTTATGGCTGTGTCATTCCAGGGGTTTATTGCTGCGACTTGGCAGACTTCGGCGAGGTCGCGAAGTGCCCTCTTGCGCCGATAGTTTGAAGCAAAAGTCTCGAAGACCGTCAATACTCTGAGGTCGTCGTCCTCCGGGGGGTGTTGCTCTGAGGTGTCTTTGGTGAGGATATCCTCGCCGCTCTTGGCCACTTGCCGGAGTATCCAACATGCTCTAAGGCTGTGGGTTGGTACGGTATCCTGTGTCGTGTGTATTTTGCATGGCCTATAGAGCCATCCCTCCAAAACGGTTCCGCATCGGGTGCCCCACGAGGGTGCATCCTTTTTGCTCGCCAGGGGGGTTGAGTGGAGACCGGTGGTTCCCAGCGAGCTGTCTGAGTTTTCTAGGCGCTTTCCAGTGCGCAGTACTTCTGTACTATGGTTGCCAAGTCAGCGAAGTGTGATACACGATGGCGGTTGATGGCATTGAGGATTCCTTCGTCCGTGCAATTATTGCAGAATACCGAAATCGCGTCCTCGCCGCGGCAATCTTTAATCTTGTCTTTGACAAGGAGGAATCTGGTCCAAAAGTGATGGACTGTTTCCTGAGACTGTTGTCGTACGTACATGAGGTCGCATATATCCGGAGGGCCAGAATTGCTTGGCGAATATTGCTTGTGGTGGGTGGGTGGCTTTAAATCCGATCCCTGACCCAATTTGGAGTCCGGAGTTTGAAGAACTTCCGAGCTTAATAGTTCGGGCTCCGGGATGTTGAATGATTTTCCAGGCTCGACGCCCTATTCTAGTTTCGGGGGACCGGGAATGTCATCCCACAGGCAGGTATCCAGCTCTTCGAGCTCGGAAATCCGAGCACAACTCGTCTTCAACGTAGGAGAAGAGTTGTTGTTTTGCTCCTCTACGACCGCTATCTTATGGGTGATCGGCGGAGATTTGATTTCTCTCTGATCGGGTTTAAGCCCGATCTGATCATAGTCTATAGTGACCCCCATGGTGGCGATGCGATATAGGAGTTCGTTTAAAGACGACAACTCCGCCAGATCCATCCGTTTGGAGTATTCGGAGTCAACACGGAGGCGATTTTCGATGACATGAGAAGTCATCGTCGGCTTAACGACCGAACGGGCGATCATGGTAAAGTCGCCCAGCCGGAGGGTTTGGCCTGAGGCCAGGGCTCCTCCGGAGGTGATACTGTCCTTGATAACAAGGCGAGCCATCAATCCTGTCTTCGACGTCACATCGGAACTCTCAATGAAAGCACCAATGTCGGTGTCAAAACCGGCGGATCTCAGGTAGGGGGTCCCGAACTGTGCGTCTAAGGTCGATGGTAACAGGAGGCGAGGAACACGATGTTTACCCAGGTTCGGGCCCCCTCAATGGAGGTAATACCCTACTTCCTGCTTGATTGATCTTGATGAATATGAGGAATACAAGAGTTGATATACCACGAGATCGTAATGGCTAAACCCTAGATGTCTAGCCTGTATGATTGTGATTGCCTCTACGGACTAAACCCTCTGGTTTATATAGACATCGGAGGGGCCTAGGGTTGTATAGAGTCGGTTTACAGAGGAAGGAATCTTCACATCCGAACGCCAAGCTTGCCTTCCACGCAAAGGAGAGTCCCATCCGGACACGGGAGGAAGTCTTCTGTCTTGTATCTTCATGGCCCATTAGTCCGGCCCACGTCACATAGGCCGGCCGCCCGAGGACCCCTTAATCCAGGACTCCCTCAGTGATGAAGTAGTATTGTCCAATATAACCATGAGTAGATCCTTCAAACCTTGAATCTCCCAAAGGGCTTGATGAAGTAACTCACTATTTTTCTTCACTTCAGCCATTATGTGTTTATTCTCCGGGCCCCACGGTTTTGTTCCTGTACTGTTTTCTCTTGGCCGAGATAGGTCCCAATTGGACGGTATATGCCTATGAGGAGTGTTCTCGAACCCATAATTGTGAATCAAATTGCAAAAATTGTTACGATGTAACCTGTGTAAAGGCCTCCTCGGAGGGAGTTCTTCTTGCACTTTCATGCTCGCTTCATTGTTTGAAGATCCCATGGCTTGATGAGGATTGGGGTGAGTAGATATGCCAGCTAGTGTGCCTCTCTCGGAGGCCGAAGAGTGACCCCAAAAGGATTTTCCTCTCCTTCCTCCATAGCAACCTCTCCAGCTTCATCTCTTCTTAGATCCTCCTGAACCACCCTTGTGTCTTCTTCTCCATTATTAAAGGGTGAGGAAGACATGACGTTGGTCTAGCTGAATCTGTCAGAAAACAACAAGGAAAAGGGAACAGAAGATTTCTCCGTGATATGGTAATCAACAGGTTCGGGGAGTATATATAGATTTTTTTTATCTTGGGGAACAAGCAAACTGTAGAAAAACGGAGTCCGGAAGGTGTCCCAGGTGGGCCCACCAGGGTACGCTTCCTGGAAGTTTCTTATTTTCCTATTTTTCTATATATTCCAAAACTGACAAAAAATATTTTTGTGGATTTTTCGGAGTCCGTTTATTTACCGTATCACATACCTCCTTATTTTCACGATTCTGGAGTGTTCCGGAAGGACTCTTTTATGTGTTCTTCTGGTGTCAAAGTTTGGATAATATTACTTTCAACATTAATGGGCGTACCTGAGATATAATGTTTTATTCGTTGCCCATTGACAACCTTCGGGTTAGTACCTTCGGCATTATTTATTTTGATAGCTCCAGACCGATAAACCTCCTCTATAACATATGGGCCTTCCCATTTTGAGAGGAGTTTTCCTGCAAAGAATCTGAAACGAGAGTTGTACAAAAGAACATATTCTCCGACTTTAAACTCACACTTTTGGATTCTCTTGTCATGCCATCTTTTAACTTTTTCTTTGAATAATTTTGCATTTTCATAAGCTTGGGTTCTCCATTCATCTAATGAGCTAATATCAAATAACCTATTTTCACCGGCAAGTTTGAAATCATAATTGAGTTCTTTGATTGCCCAATATGCTTTATGTTCTAACTCAAGAGGCAAATGACAAGCTTTTCCATAAACCATTTTATAAGGAGACATACCCATAGGATTTTTATATGCTGTTCTATAAGCCCAAAGTGCATCATCTAATTTATTAGACCAATTCTTCCGGGACCTATTGACAGTCTTTTGCAAGATTAATTTTATTTCTCTATTGCTTAGTTCAACTTGACCACTAGACTGAGGATGATAAGGTGATGCAATTCTATGGTTAACATCATACTTGGCAAGCATTTTACGGAAAGCACCATGAATAAAGTGTGAACCACCATCAGTCATTAAATATCTAGGGACTCCAGACCTTGGGAAATTAACTTCCTTAAGCATTTTAATAGAGGTGTTGTGATCAACACTACTAGTTGGAATAGCTTCTACCAATTTAGTAACATAATCAACATCAACCAAAATATGTGTATACCCATTGGAGGAAGAAAAAGGTCCCATGTAATCAAATCCCCAAACATCAAATGGTTCAACAACAAGTGAATAATTCATAGGAATTTCTTGACGCTTACCGATATTACCTATTCTTTGGCATTCATCACAAGATAAGACGAACTTACGGGCATCCTTGAAGAGAGTAGGCCAATAAAATCCAGACTGCAATACCTTGTGAGCAGTTCTATCTCCAGCATGATGCCCTCTGTAAGCTTCGGAGTGAAATTTCCATAGGATTTGTTCCTCTTCATGCTCAGGTACACAACGTCTAATAATACCATCTACTCCTTCTTTATAAAGATGTGGGTCATCCCAAAAGTAGTGCCTTTAATCATAGAAGAATTTTTTCTTTTGTTGATAAAGCTAGGTGGTAAATATTTAGCAACAATGTAATTAGCATAGTCAGCATACCAAGGAGTATTATGAGCAACATTTATTGCAGCTAACTGCTCATCAGGAAAATTATCATCAATAGGTAGTGGGTCATCAGGCACATTTTCAAGCCTAGACAAGTTATCAACTACGGGGTTCTCGGCTCCTTTTCTATCAGTGATATGTAAATCAAATTCTTGTAGGAAGAGAACCCATCAAATAAGTCTAGGTTTAGCATCCTTCTTTTCTATAAGATATTTAATAGCAGCATGATCGGTGTGAACAATTACTTTTGAATCAACAATATAAGGTCTAAATTTATCACAAGCAAACACCACTGTCGGTGTCAAAACCGGCAGATCTCGGGTAGGGGGTCCCGAACTGTGCGTCTAAGGTCAATGGTAACAGGAGACAGGGGACACGATGTTTACCCAGGTTCGGGCCCTCTTGATGGAGGTAATACCCTACTTCCTGCTTGATTGATCTTGATGAATATGAGAATTACAAGAGTTGATCTACCAAGAGATCGTAATGGCTAAACCCTAGATGTCTAGCCTGTATGATTATGATTATGATTGCCTCTACGGATTAAACCCTCCGGTTTATATAGACACCAGAGGGGCCTAGGGTTGTACAGGGTCGGTTTACAAAGGAAGGAATCTACATATCCGAACGCCAAGCTTGCCATCCACGCAAGGGAGAGTCCCATCCGGACACGGGAAGATGTCTTCTGTCTTGTATCTTCATAGCCCATTAGTCCGGCCCATGTTACATAGCCTGGACGTCCGTGGACCCCTTAATCCAGGACTCCCTCAGTAGCCCCTGAACCAGGCTTCAATGACAATGTGTCTGGCGCGCAGATTGTCTTCGGCATTGCAAGGCGGGTTCCTCCTCCGAATACTCCAAAACAGCCTTCGAACACAGGAAACATGTCCGGCTCTGCAAAACAAGTACCACACACACACACGCAGAGAGTATAATATTTCACGAGTCCAATCTACTGACAAATTTTATAGCATGACATCACGTTGCTGCCCGGTCATTATTTCGAACCGTTTTTTAGCCTCCCGCTCCATGTTTCAAGATGCGGTTTTATTGGCACGTCTTGTCGAAGCAGAGATCGTGTCCCCTTATTGTGGGATTCTCATCAATACGGGCGTGGGTAATCCAACCGCGCCGTCTGCACGACCCTTGGGGAATAGGCGAGCTTTAAGGCGAGTGGGGAGGCGCTTGATATTCGCTGCCTCCCCCCCCCCCCCCCCCCCCCCCCCCCCCCCCCCCCCCCCCCCCCCCCCCCCCCCCCCCCCCCCCCCCCCCCCCCCCCCCCCCCCCCCCCCCCCCCCCCCCCCCCCCCCCCCCCCCCCCCCCCCCCCCCCCCCCCCCCCCCCCCCCCCCCCCCCCCCCCCCCCCCCCCCCCCCCCCCCCCCCCCCCCCCCCCCCCCCCCCCCCCCCCCCCCCCCCCCCCCCCCCCCCCCCCCCCCCCCCCCCCCCCCCCCCCCCCCCCCCCCCCCCCCCCCCCCCCCCCCCCCCCCCCCCCCCCCCCCCCCCCCCCCCCCCCCCCCCCCCCCCCCCCCCCCCCCCCCCCCCCCCCCCCCCCCCCCCCCCCCCCCCCCCCCCCCCCCCCCCCCCCCCCCCCCCCCCCCCCCCCCCCCCCCCCCCCCCCCCCCCCCCCCCCCCCCCCCCCCCCCCCCCCCCCCCCCCCCCCCCCCCCCCCCCCCCCCCCCCCCCCCCCCCCCCCCCCCCCCCCCCCCCCCCCCCCCCCCCCCCCCCCCCCCCCCCCCCCCCCCCCCCCCCCCCCCCCCCTTTGATCCGGCCGAGCACCAGACCCTGCAACAGTTCTTCGGCACTACACACGAAGACATCTGGAAGGTGCTTTTCAAGGCCAATGAGACGTGGCCGAAGATGACCGAGGATCGTGGGTACAACCTAACCCATCCTACCAATCCGGTAAGTATTTCGTATTTCAAGGTGTATCCTTTACTTGCATACTCAAGGAAGATGTCTAAGCTTCCCTATTTGTTTTTTCAGGGCTGGACAAAGAAGGCAGAGCGGATTCAGTGTCCAGCTCCGCTGCCCCCCCTCCATCTCCTTTACTCCATGGTTTTAACATGTTGAATCATGCGCTGCAGTCCGGCTCGTTCCGACCTCCAGCGATCCTCATCTTCGGGGAATTCGCTGGATCGACACCGAGGCCCACTCCTCCCCCACCGAAGATGACGAGGAGGAGGAGGAAAGCAACTCTCCCCTGGAGGGGGGAAGGAAGAAAAGGGCGGCCTCCACGCATCTGGAGGCAGAGGCGTCCAAGAAGGGGAAGGTCTCCCTCGCGGATAACTCCGCGTGGGACATCGATAGCAGCTCCGAGTGGCGCCCCAGGGATAAGCCCCTGGCCGAATCATAAGTGCTCAAAGACGCGCACATATATCCATCTCCTTTACTCCATGGTTTTAACATGTTGAATCATGCGCTGCAGTCCGGCTCGTTCCGACCTCCAGCGATCCTCATCTTCGGGGAATTCGCTGGATCCGAAGGTGATGGACAGCGGGTCCCTTCCGGTGGCCTCTTCTCCCAAGGCCATGGATGACACCAAGGTGTTGTCCCGAAGGACCTCCCCAGGCCAGGGAGAGACGCAGGAGGCCGTCAGGGTGGCACCAGAGGGTGAAACCTCGGCCGCCGGACACATGGGGGAGCAAATCCCCATGGAGACTGACGATGGGGGCCATATCCAATTCGGCCCCCAGCCAAATACAATTCCGGAGACCTATACGGCTCCAAAATCAGGCAAGCAGCCTCCTTCAAAAGAAGGAGGTGCACCGATTCCACCGGTGACCTCTGTCCATCCAGAGGCACCGGATACTCTATTGGAAGCGCTGCGAAGTGCTTCCATTGTTGAGGAACACCGTACCCTCATGGGTACGGTGATTGAGAGGATTCAGTCCGCGAAGAGCGGACTGACCAAAGCCTGCACAAGCCTTCTAACAGGCTTTGAGGTATGAAACGCAATTTATACAAAAGGAATGTCATAGTATAGACAGTAGCCCCTGAGACACTGTCCGGTGTTCGAAAAGAAAAGCCGGACAGAGGATCAAATAAATTTCGCAGGAGACTAACCATACGTGTCTATGTGAATAAGCAGGCGTCTTTGCTGGCTGTGACCTCTCATGCTGCTGAGGTCTCCGGACTAAAGCAGAGTCTGGAGCGGACCGAGGAAGAGCTCGGCCGTGTGAAAAAGCAGCTAGAGGACCATCAAGGTATGCAATGACCTTGTGTAGATTCAGAAAGGATGAATGATTTTTGTTGACCATAGTGCCATGATATTTTGTAGGAGCGGCGACCGAGGTGGAGACCCTCAAGAAGGCGCTGGCCGAAGCCCAGGAGAGAGCGGCAAAGGAACAAGCCACTCGCGAGAAACATGAGGCCAGGGTTGGTGAGGTCCAGCAGGAGCTCCAGGACGCCGTGAAGAAATGCGAGTCCTTGGAGCGCAATATTGCGGATCAAGAGTCCGAACTTGCTAAGGCCCACCAAAGCGCACACGATGCCCGGGTTGAAGCCCAGGGCGCCCTCTAGGAAATCCAGGAGACCAGAAAAATCACGGCGGGTAAGGCCTTTATTATGCAGAGCAAGTATGTGAAGAAAAGGTTCCTCTTACTGACCCAGATTTGGAGTTCTCCAGGGGCGTTTGCGGATCTGCCGCGCAGTGTTGCCGACGCTGCGGAATTCTTCCGAGCCAAAGAGGGGAGCTCAACGGAGAAGCTGTTCTGGTCGCAATAACCTGCCAGAGCATCCGGTGCCCTTTAGCGATCAGCTGAAATAGCTGACCGAACTGCATAGGGTGGCCGAACTGGCCATAAAGGATTTGATAATCCGTCTATGGCCTGCTGATGCCATACCCAGCAGCTACTTCGGGCTCGTGAAGCGGCTGGTCAATGCCTGCCCTCGGCTTGATGCCATCAAGCGGTCGGTCTGCATTGAAGGTGCGCGGATGGCCTTCGCCCGTGTCAAGGTGCAATGGGTGAAGATGGACGCCATCAAGCTCGCGACCGAGGGACCACCCGTGGGCAAGGAGCACCGCACGCCCGAGCGGTATTTTGATGATGTCCTAAAGGGATCCCGCATTGTAGAGGGCCAGTGTTCAAAAGACATTATCTTTGAATGAAGTCATTCGTGTTATCCCTTCCTGTATTATGAAACAGAGCTATTATGTAATATAATGTTTGTTGTTTGAAAATTTTACCTCCTGTGCAGCCATTTTGTTAAATCTGAGAGTTGGCCAGTCATCGGCTTCAGCCCCCACGTAGGTAGTATGGGGGTGTTCGGGATGGAATCTAAACACTCTTGATACAAGAGTTTGGTCCTTGAAGGAGGTGTTTAGCGCAACGAACCAGGCAATCGGACTATGTGGCTTTATCACTCTCACTTAGCCATAGGAGTTTGACAATAGAAATGTAGGCGTAGCCCCTAGTTAGTATTTAATCCGGACTAGGGGGTTGTAGACACCTGATCGGGTAGAGGCCGATTCGTCGCATAATGCGGAAAAATCGCAAAAGATTTTTAACCTCCGAATAGCTGACCAGCTCTCGCCGTATCATGACAGTCAGTTTTCGGCTTTCTCTACTGAGGTGTTTGCTCGGATAAACCAGAAACACAATCGCAGTAGTTCTCCCTTTACTAACCTAGCCGATAGGACGGAACGTAAGTTAGCAAGCACAGGAGCCGGGCAACCCAACTATTGACCAAAGACATGATTCAGAGCCGATGCATATAATGCTAAAATTCGGGGTGCCGAACTGTACTGTAAAAAGTGTTCGGACTTTGTTGCCGTAGTATGGAGCATAATGAAGCCCCTGGCGAATTAAAGCGTACCAAAGTGTACGGGTGCAATCGATAAGAATAGCGAAATAAAATGAAGTAGTAAGCTAGTGCCACGTAAGTTGGGCCGCAAACTGTTTCCATTATAGTTTGATTAATACGTCAGTGCGATAAGCAACCTGGCTATTTAACATGCCAAGACCAAGGGGGAGTTGCGTGCGCGTCTCGAAAACAGGTAGAATGATCGTCAAGAAGAACATCTAGAGATTCCCCCACACGTCTGTACTGCTTGCCGCCTTGGTATATCTATCCTTCGAAAGGACCGATGATCAGGCCGTCAGGAGGGGCCTGTGAAAAAGAGACCAAAAAATGGTAAGAAGGAAAAGGAAAAGTATGTGTGGGAGCCGTATAATGGAACACAATCAAGTTATGACTCCGTCTATGCCCATGGTATTTTGAGTGCGTAGTTATGTACGCGCGGTACGAACGCCGCCATTTGGTCAGGACTGAGACGGAGGCCGAATTGCTAGTCGAGCTCCTGACGAGCTGGACTGTCCTGCTGCAGAGTAGTCCAGACTCGTTTGATAGTGTCCGGGAGCTTGGCCGCCGAATTAAGGTTCTGATTGATAAGGCCGCTCTTACTTCTGCTGCCAGGGCCGCGGTGTGCTCCTCGGTACGGAGGGAGCGTTCCATGTTTCCATTGACTGTTATGACACCGCGTGGTCTGGGCATCTTGAGTTTGAGATAAGCATAGTGTGGCACCACATTGAATCGAGCAAATGCAGTTCGTCTGAGTAGTGCATGATAACCGTTGCGGAAGGGGACAATATTGAATATCAAGTCCTCACTTCGGAAGTTGTCCGGAGATCCGAAGACGACTTCCAATGTGATTGAGCCCGTGCAGCGGGCTTCTACACCTGGTATTACTCCTTTAAAGGTAGTTTTTGTGGGCTTGATCCTTGATGGATCGATGCCCATCTTGCGGACTGTATCCTGATAGAGCAGGCCCCCCCCCCCCCCCCCCCCCCCCCCCCCCCCCCCCCCCCCCCCCCCCCCCCCCCCCCCCCCCCCCCCCCCCCCCCCCCCCCCCCCCCCCCCCCCCCCCCCCCCCCCCCCCCCCCCCCCCCCCCCCCCCCCCCCCCCCCCCCCCCCCCCCCCCCCCCCCCCCCCCCCCCCCCCCCCCCCCCCCCCCCCCCCCCCCCCCCCCCCCCCCCCCCCCCCCCCCCCCCCCCCCCCCCCCCCCCCCCCCCCCCCCCCCCCCCCCCCCCCCCCCCCCCCCCCCCCCCCCCCCCCCCCCCCCCCCCCCCCCCCCCCCCCCCCCCCCCCCCCCCCCCCCCCCCCCCCCCCCCCCCCCCCCCCCCCCCCCCCCCCCCCCCCCCCCCCCCCCCCCCCCCCCCCCCCCCCCCCCCCCCCCCCCCCCCCCCCCCCCCCCCCCCCCCCCCCCCCCCCCCCCCCCCCCCCCCCCCCCCCCCCCCCCCCCCCCCCCCCCCCCCCCCCCCCCCCCCCCCCCCCCCCCCCCCCCCCCCCCCCCCCCCCCCCCCCCCCCCCCCCCCCCCCCCCCCCCCCCCCCCCCCCCCCCCCCCCCCCCCCCCCCCCCCCCCCCCCCCCCCCCCCCCCCCGTTGTTTCGACGCTTGTGCCTGTTGCGTCGGGGCTTGCTGTTGCTATTTCTGGCTTCAGAGGTGCCAGGTTCGCTTGAACTATTGTTGCTACGGGCTAGCCAGCTATCTTCGCCCGTGCAAAAGCGGGTCATGAGTGCCGTGAGGGCTGCCATGGACTTCGACTTTTCCTGGCCGAGGTGTCGGGCGAGCCATTCGTCGCAGATGCTATGCTTAAAGGCCGCTAGGGCTTCGGCATCTGGACAGTCAACGATTTGGTTCTTTTTAGTTAGGAACCTAGTCCAGAATTTCCTGGCTGACTCTCCGGGCTGTTGAACTATGTGACTTAAGTCATCGGCATCCGGAGGTCGGACGTATGTTCCTTGGAAGTTGTCGCGGAAGGCGTCTTCCAAGTCCTCCCAGCTGCCAATGGAGTTTTCAGGCAGGCTGTTCAACCAGTGCTGAGCTGGTCCCTTGAGTTTTAGCGGGAGGTAATTGATGGCATGAAGATCATCACCGCGGGCCATATGAATATGGAGAAGAAAATCCTCAATCCATACCGCAGGATCTGTTGTTCCATCATACGATTCGATATTCACGGGTTTAAACCCTTCTGGGAATTCGTGCTCCATTACTTCATCAGTAAAGTAGAGGGGGTGTGCGGCGCCTCTATATCGGGCCAAGTCGCAAAATAGCTTGATACGTCTCCAACGTATCTATAATTTTTGATTGTTCCATGCTATTATATTATCTGTTTTGGATGTTTAATGGGCTTTATTATACACTTTTATATTATTTTTGGGACTAACCTACTAACCCAAGGCCCAGTGCAAATTGCTATTTTTTTTGCCTATTTCAGTGTTTCGCAGAAAAGGTATATCAAACGGAATCCAAACGGAATGAAACCTTCGGGAGAGTGATTTTTGGAACAAATGTGATCCAGAGGACTTGGAGTGGAGGTCAAGAAAGAAGCGAGGAGGCCACGAGGCAGGGAGGCGCGCCTGCCCCCTGGGCGTGCCCCCACCCTCGTGGGCCCCTCGCAGCTCCACTGACCTACTTCTATCTCCTATATATACCCATATACCCCGAAACCATCCAGGAGCACCACGAAACCCTATTTCCACCGCCGCAACCTTCTGTACCCGTGAGATCCCATCTTGGGGCCTTTTCCGGCGCTCCGCCGAAGGGGGAATCAATCACGGAGGGCTTCTACATCAACACCATAGCCTCTCCGATGATGTGTGAGTAGTTTACCTCACACCTTCGGGTCCATAGTTATTAGCTAGATGGATTCTTCTCTCTCTTTGGATCTCAATACAAAGTTCTCCTCGATCTTCTTGGAGATCTATTCAATGTAACTCTTTTTGCGGTGTGTTTGTCGAGATCCGATGAATTGTTGGTTTATGATCAAGATTATCTATGAACAATATTTGAATCTCCCTTGAATTCTTTTATGTATGATTTGTTATCTTTGCAAGTCTCTTCAAATTATCAGTTTGGTTTGGCCTACTAGATTGATCTTTCTTGCAATGGGAGAAGTGCTTAGCTTTGGGTTCAATCATGCGGTGCTTGATCCCAGTGACAGAAGGGGAAACGACACGTATTGTAATGTTGCCATCGAGGATAAAAAGATGGGGGTTATATCATATTGCTTGAGTTTATCCCTCTACATCATGTCATCTTGCCTAATGCGTTACTCTGTTCTTATGAACTTAATACTCTAGATGCATGCTGGATAGCGGTCGATGTGTGGAGTAATAGTAGTAGATGCAGAATTGTTTTGGTCTACTTGTCACAGACGTGATGCCTATATACATGATCATGCCTAGATATTCTCATAACTATGCACTTTTCTATCAATTGCTCGACAGTAATTTGTTCACCCACCGTAATACTTGTGCTATCTTGAGAGAAGCCACTAGTGAAACCTATGGCCCCCGGGTCTATTTTCCATCATGTTAATCTCCCGTCAACTAGCTATTTCTGTCGCCGTTTATTTTGCAATCTTTACTTTCAATCTTTATCATAAAAATACCAAAAATATTATCTTATCATCTCTATCAGATCTCACTTTTGCAAGTGGCCGTGAAGGGATTGACAACCCCTTTATCGCGTTGGTTGCAAGGTTCTTATTTGTTTGTGTAGGTACGAGGGACTTGCGTGTGGCCTCCTACTGGATTGATACCTTGGTTCTCAAAAACTGAGGGAAATACTTACGCTACTTTGCTGCATCACCCTTTCCTCTTCAAGGGAAAACCAACGCATGCTCAAGAGGTAGCATAGCTCAGATGGAGTCCTTCTGCGGTTTTCGGCCCGGAGTTGATTATGCTTGTCACGTCCGGCTAGATAGCCGTTGTCCCGCGTCGGGGCACGCCCCCGCGATCCGTAGATCGATTTGGTCTGACCTGCTCTACTGTCCAGGTCCTACCGCAGGTCATATGTATATCCCCGAGCTGTTATATCTCTACCTTTACGGTGAGGTAGTATGGGCTGGTGTTCGACTTGAGTTGCCATTTTGTCCTTGCCACGAGGTGGTCGGTCAGCCGCATTACGCGTTGATGGCGCGGGCTCGAGGGCCTCGTCGTCAAATTGGGGTAGTAGTTTACGCTTCGGGTAACTTTTGGTTGGGCGCTCGAGGCCGTATTCCTCGGCTGCCAGGACATTAGTCCATCTATCGTTGAGCAGATCTTGATCAGCTTGAAGCTGCTGCTGCTTCTTTCTCAGGCTCCTTGTAGTGGCAATTAGCCGGCGCTTAAAGTGCTCCTGCTCGAGAGGTTCCTCAGGTACGATAAAATCTTCATCACCGAGGCTCACCTCATCCTCGGAGAGTGGGAGATAATTACTGTCCTCCGAGTCTTCGTTTACGGCCTGTTCGTCAGGGCTAACTTGCCCATCTTCCCGATCGTCCTGTTCGAAAGTTGGTTCGACGGGGTCTTCTTTGTCTTCGACATCGTCCAGAGTATTGTTTTCTCCTGTGCCGGTATTGCTGTCTTTTCCATGGCGTGATTTAGAGCGGCGCCGCTGACGTCGGCGCTTTGGCTGTATCTCAGGAGGCTTATCCTCGACCGGATCTTCTTTATCATCGCCGTTACCCTCTTTGGGTGTGTCCACCATGTACACATCATATGGAGAGGTGGTCGTCCAGCGTCCGGTAAGCGGTGGGTTTTTGGCCTGCTCCTCCCCGGCATCGTCGTCCATACTGTCGATGTCTTCGGAGCCGTAGTCGAGCATGTCAGTTAAGTCCTCGACAGTGGCTATGAAGTGGGTGGTGGGTGGGACGTAAAATTCCCTGCTCTCAGCCCCTAGTCCGGGCTGGGCGTAGTTCGGACATTGCTCCTCTGTAATGAAGAGGGATCACATCAAGTTCATAGCCTCGCTTAAAGGCGAGGTTTGACCAGGGAGAAGGAAATCCTGGAGTACGGCGGGAAGGAAACTCCTTGGCCGAGCTCACACGATGCTGACTCCGAGGGTTCAGAGCCAGTGTCCGGAGAAGAGTCCGGCTTCGTGATGGTTGCCAGTGACACTACTTCCTCCGGCTCTCCCGTACTGGGTTTAGTGGCCGCAGATAGTCCGGTGGGCTCAAGAATCCCGTCTTCGAACCTGGCGACGCGCTCTGGATCTAAAACCAGAGCGGAGGTTGGAGTCGTGAACCCTTGGAAGATCAAGTCTCCTCGGATATCAACGACATAGTCCAGATCCCCAAAACTAATCTGGTGACCTGGGGCGTAGCTGTCGATCTGCTCTAGATGGCCAAGCGAGTTAGCCCGCAGTGCGAAGCCGCCGAACACAAAGATCTGACCGGGGAGGAAAACCTCCCCCAGGGCAGCATTGTTGTAGATGATTGATGGAGCCATCGAACCTTCTGATGACGTCACAGTGGAACTCTCAATGAAAGCACCAATGTCGGTGTCAAAACCGGCGGATCTCGGGTAGGGGGTCCCGAACTGTGCGTCTAAGGTCGATGGTAACAGGAGACGGGGGACACGATGTTTACCCAGGTTTGGGCCCTCTTGATGGAGGTAATACCCTACTTCCTGCTTGATTGATCTTGATGAATATGAGAATTACAAGAGTTGATCTACCACGAGATCGTAATGGCTAAACCCTAGATGTCTAGCCTGTATGATTATGATTATGATTGCCTCTACGGACTAAACCCTCCGGTTTATATAGACACCGGAGGGGGCTAGGGTTGTACAAGATCGGTTTACAAAGGAAGGAATCTACATATCCGAACGCCAAGCTTGCCATCCACGCAAGGGAGAGTCCCATCCGGACACGGGAAGAAGTCTTCTGTCTTGTATCTTCATAGCCCATTAGTCCGGCCCATGTTACATAGCCCGGACATCCGTGGACCCCTTAATCCAGGACTCTCTCAACCACTGCTAAGAATTCTTTTTCAGTAGTTGCATAGTTTCTTTGAGCAATGTCTAGAATTTTACTAGCATAATGAATAACATTCAGTTTCTTATCAACTCTTTGTCCTAGAACAGCACCAACAACATAATCACTAGCATCACACATAATTTCAAAAGGCAAGTTCCAATCAGGTGGTTGAACAATAGGTGCAGAAATTAAGGCTTTCTTGAGTGTTTCAAAGGCTTCTAAACAATCATCATCAAAAACAAAAGGAATATCCTTTTGCAAAAGAATCGTAAGAGGCCTAGAAATTTTAGAAAAGTCTTTGATAAATCTCCTATAGAAACCAGCATGACCTAGGAAACTATGAATACCTTTGATAACTTTAGGACATGGCATTTTCTCAATTGCATCAACCTTAGCTTTGTCCACTTCAATACCTCTTTCAGAAATTTTATGACCGAAGACAATACCTTATTTAACCATAAAGTGGCACTTCTCCCAATTCAAGACAAGATTTGTTTGCTCGCATCTCTGCAAAACTCGATCAAGATTGCTTAAACAATCATCAAAAGACTTCCCATAAACAGAGAAGTCATCCATGAAAACCTCAACAATCTTTTCACAAAAGTCAAAGAATATAACAGTCATACATCTTTGAAAGGTAGCAGGTGCATTGCATAAACCAAAAGGCATACGTCTATAAGCATAAGTTCCAAAGGGACAAGTAAAAGTGGTCTTTTCTTGATCAGGTTGAGAAACATGTGTTTGTGAAAAACCAGAATATCCATCAAGGAAGCAAAAATGTGTGTGCTTAGATAATGTTTCTAGCATTTGATCAATAAAAGGCAGAGGGTAATGATCTTTTCTAGTTGCTTTGTTTAATTTTCTAAAATCAATTACCATTCGATAGCCTGTAACAATTCTTTGTGGAATAAGTTCATTCTTATCATTAGGAACAACAATAATACTCCTTTCTTAGGGACACAATGAACATGACTTACCCATCTACTATCAGCTATGGGATAGATTATACCTGCTTCCAGAAGTTTTAATATTTCCGTTCTTACCACTTCTTTCATCTTCGGATTTAACTGACGTTGGTGATCAACAACGGGTTTAGCATCAGGTTCCATATTAATTTTGTGCTGACATAGAGTAGGACTAATGCCCTTTAAATCATCAAGAGTATACCCAATAGCAGCTCGGTGCTTCCTTAAAACTTTCAATAATCTTTCTTCTTCATGCTCTGAAAGGTTAGCACTAATAATACCAGGATATATCTTATTTTCATCAAGATAAGCATATTTCAAAGTGTTTGGCAATTGTTTTAATTCAAACACAGGATCACCTTTAGGTGGAGGAGGACCTCCTAGAGTTTCAATAGGCAAATTGTGTTTAAGCAGAGGACGTTGTTCAAAGAAAATCTTATCTATTTCATTTCTTTCATGCATATGTAAATCATTTTCATGATCTAGCAAATATTGTTCTAAAAGATCAGTAGGTGGCACAGCAATAGAAGCACGACCAATTATTTCATCCTTACTAAGCAATTCTTTTTCATGAAGCTTTCTACTAAACCTGGAAAAATTAAACTCATGAGACTCATCACCAAAACTAACACCGACAGTTTGTTTCTCACAGTCTATTCTAGCATTAACTGTGTTCAACAAAGGTCTACCAAAGATAATGGGACAACAGTCATCTTGTGGGGAACCAAGAATAAGAAAATCAGTATGGTATTTTATTTTCCCACACAAGACTTCAACATCTCTAACAATCCCAATTGGTGATATAGTGTCTCTATTAGCAAGTTTAATAGTAACATCTATGTCTTCTATCTCTACGGGTGCTATGTCATTCATAATTTCTTGGTATAGGTGTAAGGAATAGCACTCACACTAGCACCTATGTCACATAAACCATGATAACAATGATCTCCTATTTTAACTGAGACAATGGGCATGCTAGCAACAGGTCTATGTTTATCCTTTTTATCAGGTTTGGCAATTCTAGTAGCTTCTTCACAGAAGTAAATAACATGCCCATCCATATCTTCTTCCAAGAGATCTTTAACCATAGCAATACTAGGTTCTACTTTGATTTGTTCATCAGGTTTAGGTGTTCTAATATAGCTTTTGTTAATGACAGTTGAAACTTTAGCATGTTCCTTTATCCTAACAGGGAAAGGTGGTTTCTCAAAATAAGCAGAAGGAACAACTCGATCAACATTATAAATTATGGTTTCTTCTTTAATTGGTACCGGTTCTTTAATTTCTTCTTTAATAGGTGGGTGATATTTAAACCACTTCTCTTTAGGGAGATCAACATGAGTAGCAAATGATTCACAAAAGGAGGCTACTATCTCAGAGTCAAGTCCATATTTAGTGCTAAACTTTTGAAAAGCATCGGTATTCACAAAAGATTTAACACAATCATACTTAAGTTTAATACCTGACTCTTTACCTTCGTCGAGTTCCCAATCTTTAGAGTTGCGTTTAATTCTTTCCAAAAGATCCCACCGAAATTCGATAGTCTTCTTCATAAAAGAACCAGCACAAGACATATCAAGCACGGTTTGATCATTACGAGAAAGCCGAGCATAAAATTTTTGGATAATAATTTCTCTTGAGAGCTCATGATTGGGGAATGAATATAACATTGACTTAAGCCTCCCCCAAGCTAGAGCAATACTTTCTCCTTCACGAGGCCAAAAATTATATATTTAATTTCGATCACGATGAACTAGATGCATAGGATGTTTTTTTTGATGGAACTCCAATTTCAATCGATTCCAATTCCAGGATACAATATCATTGCATAGCCTATACCATTCCAATGCTTTTCTCTTCAAAGATAAAGGGAAAAACTTTGATACGTCTCCAATGTATCTACTTTCCCTAACGCTTTTCCTCTTGTTTTGGACTCTAATTTGCATGATTTGAATGAAACTAACCCCAGACTGACGCTGTTTTCAGCAGAACTACCATGGTGTTGTTTTTGTGCAGAAATAAAAGTTCTCGGAATGGAACGAAACTTTGCGAGGATTTTTTATATCAATAAAGAGAATTTCTGGAGCCAAGAGCCACCGGGGGAGGGCACCTGGGTGGGCACAACCCAACAAAGCGCGCCAGCCCTTCTAGGCGCTCCCAGGTGGGTTGTCCCCACCTGGTGGCCCCGCATACCCTAAAACCGACGCTATAAAATCCTATTTTTCCAGAAAAAATCAGGGAGAAAGAATTATCGTGATCCACGCGACGGAGCCGCCGTCACCTCCTATTCTTCATCGGGAGGCCAGATCTGGAGTCCGTTTGGGGCTCCGGAGAGGGGGATCTTCGTTCTTCATCATCACCAACCCTTCTCCATCGCCAATTCCATGATGCTCCCCACCGGGAGTGAGTAATTCCTTCGTAGGCTCGCTGGTCGGTGAGGAGTTGGATGAGATTCATCATGTAATCGAGTTAGTTTTGTTAGGGCTTGATCCCTAGTATCCACTATGTTCTGAGATTGATGTTGCTATGACTTTGCCATGCTTAATGCTTGTCACTTTGGGCCCGGGTGCCATGAATTCAGATCTGAACCATTTATGTTATGACCATTATATCCATGTTCTAGATCCGATCTTGCAAGTTATAGTCACCTACTACGTGTTATGATCCGGCAACCCCAGAGTGACAATAGTCGGGACCACTCCCGGTGATGACCGTAGTTTGAGGAGTTCATGTATTCACCGTGTGTTAATGCTTTGTTCCGGTTCTCTGTTAAAAGGAGGCCTTAATATCCCTTAGTTTCCAATATGGACCCCGCTGCCACGGGAGGGTAGGACAAAAGATGTCATGCAAGTTCTTTCCATAAGCACGTATGACTATTTACGGAATACATGCCTACATTATATTTATGAACTGGAGCTAGTGCCGTATCGCCCTAGGTTATGACTGTCACATGATGCATATCATCCAACAAATTACCGATCCAATGCCTACGAATTTATCTTATATTGTTTCTGCTAAGTTACTACTACTGCTGTTACTGTTGCACTTGCTACAAAACTACTGCTATCACTGTTACCGTTACCATTGCTGCTATCACTATTATCAAAACTATCATACTACTTTGCTACTGATCACTTTGTTGCAGATAATTAGTCTCCAGGTGTGGTTGAATTGACAACTCAGCTGCTAATACCTTCAAATATTCTTTGGCTCCCCTTGTGTCGTATCTATAAATTTGGGTTGAATACTCTACCCTCGAAAACTGTTGTGATCCCCTATACTTGTGGGATATCAAGACCTTTTTCTGGCGCCGTTGCCGGGGAGCATAGCTATATTTGTTGAGTCACTTGGGATTGTTATCAATTTATCACTATGAAGAATCTGAATGATGCTAAGACTAATATTTATCCCTCTAAGACGAGGGGAGGTAAGGAACTGCTATCCAGTTCATCTTTAGATTCACCTTTTGTTATAAGTAAACTTGCAACACCATCATTTGCTATAAATCCTGATATGTCGCAAGTTATTGATGATGCTACTTCTACTATGAATGATGCTTATGATGATGCTAGTACCTTGCTTGATGATAATGATGTGCCACTGGGTGAGTTTCTTGATGAACAGAATGCTAGAGTAATACAACATGATGTTGTTGAATCTGATGATGAGCTTGAAACTGAAACTCCTAAAACACCTGCAAGAACTAGCCTTCCAAGATATGAATTACCTAAGGTACCGGAAGGTTATGTTATGAATGAGGAGACAACTAGAGATATTCTTTCTTGTAAGGATATACATGATCTAGAGAAATTATTATGCAAGTATGAAGAAAAATCTCTGAATGCTAGAATGCAATATGATCCTAAGTTTGCTACCTCACCTATCTTTATTGATGATAAGGATTATGAATTCTCTGTCGACCCAAAGTTAATTACTTTGGTTGAATATGATCCTTTCCATGGTTATGAAACTGAAACTATTGTGGCGCATCTTACTAAGTTGAATGACATAGCCACCCTTTTTACTCATGAGGAGAAGACTCGTTATTACTATATTCTCAAATTATTTTGGTTCTCATTAAAGGGTGATGCTAAATCTTGGTACAATACTCTTGCTCCTGGTTGCGTGCGTAGTCCCCAGGATATGATTTATTACTTCTCTGAAAAATATTTTCCTGCTCATAAGAAACAAGCTGCTTTACAGGAAATATTTAACTTTTTGCAAATTAAAGAAGAGAGTCTCCCACAAGCTTGGGGGAGGCTTTGCCAATTACTTAATGATTTGCCTGATCATCCTCTTAATAAAAATGAAATACTTGATATCTTCTATAATGGACTAACCGATGCTTCTAGGGATTTCCTAGATAGTTGTGCTGGTTGTGTTTTCAGGGAACGAACTGTTGGACAAGCTGAAGAATTATTGAATAACATATTGAAAAATTATGATGATTGGACTCTTCCTGAACCACCGGTTAAACCCACTCCGAAGAAGAGGGGTATATTATATCTCAGTCCTGAAGATATGCAAGAGGCAAAGAAATCTATGAAGGAAAAAGATATTAAAGCTGAGGATGTTAAAATTTTACCTCCTATTAAAGAAATACATGGGCTTAATACACCACCACTGCCTAAGGTGGTAGAGGTAAATTCTCTAATGAAATTCAATGGGGGGGGGGGGGGGGGGGGGGGGGGGGGGGGGGGGGGGGGGGGGGGGGGGGGGGGGGGGGGGGGGGGGGGGGGGGGGGGGGGGGGGGGGGGGGGGGGGGGGGGGGGGGGGGGGGGGGGGGGGGGGGGGATTAGAAAGCAAGATCACTTCAATGCAAATGTTATGAAACAATTGAAATACAATTTTGATATGATTGCTCGCTTGAGTGACTTGTTATTTAGAATCTCAAATGATGTTAGAGGTGTAGGAAAATATGCTTCCATGGTACAAACCCAGTTAGAACAAGTTGCTAAATCTCAAAGAGAGTTGCTTGATGAAATGAATAACAATATACATGACTTTGCTGTTAGAGTTGCAACTAGAGGAGGTAAAATGACCCAGGAACCACTTTATCCTGAGGGACACCCAAAAAGAATTGAACAGGATTCACAAAGGAACAACACCACTGCACCTAGTCCTTCTAAAAATAAGAACGAAAAGAAAAATGATAGGACTTTGCATGCTTCTAGTGAACCTGAAATAGAAAAACCTCCTGATAATGATAATGATGTTTCTATCTTTGATGCTGAAACTCAATCTGGTAATGAACATTCACCTAGTGATAATGAAAAAGATAATGCTGATGTTCATGAAGATACTCAACCAAATAATGAAAAAGAACCAGATAATGATGTTGAAATAGAACCACCAGTTGATCTTGATAACCCACAACCTGAGAATACACGATATGACAAAAGAGACTTTATTGCTAGAAAACACAGTAAAGAAAGAGAACCGTGGGTTCAAAAACCTATGCCTTTTCCACCCAAGTCAACTAAAAAGAAAGATGATGAAGAATTTTAACGCTTTGCTGAAATGCTGAGGCCAGTCTTTTTGCGTACTCGCTTGACTGATGGGGGGGGGGGGGGGGGGGGGGGGGGGGGGGGGGGGGGGGGGGGGGGGGGGGGGGGGGGGGGGGGGGGGGGGGGGGGGGGGGGGGGGGGGGGGGGGGGGGGGGGGGGGGGGGGGGGGGGGGGGGGGGGGGGGGGGGGGGGGGGGGGGGGGGGGGGGGGGGGGGGGGGGGGGGGGGG
The DNA here is from genome assembly GCA_036873465.1 of Thinopyrum obtusiflorum. Classification (NCBI taxonomy): domain Eukaryota; kingdom Viridiplantae; phylum Streptophyta; class Magnoliopsida; order Poales; family Poaceae; genus Thinopyrum; species Thinopyrum obtusiflorum. The sequence goes on from JAAAWM010012007.1 coordinate 57,134, forward strand.
GGGGGGGGGGGGGGGGGGGGGGGGGGGGGGGGGGGGGGGGGGGGGGGGGGGGGGGGGGGGGGGGGGGGGGGGGGGGGGGGGGGGGGGGGGGGGGGGGGGGGGGGGGGGGGGGGGGGGGGGGGGGGGGGGGGGGGGGGGGGGGGGGGGGGGGGGGGGGGGGGGGGGGGGGGGGGGGGGGGGGGGGGGGGGGGGGGGGGGGGGGGGGGGGGGGGGGGGGGGGGGGGGGGGGGGGGGGGGGGGGGGGGGGGGGGGGGGGGGGGGGGGGGGGGGGGGGGGGGGGGGGGGGGGGGGGGGGGGGGGGGGGGGGGGGGGGGGGGGGGGGGGGGGGGGGGGGGGGGGGGGGGGGGGGGGGGGGGGGGGGGGGGGGGGGGGGGGGGGGGGGGGGGGGGGGGGGGGGGGGGGGGGGGGGGGGGGGGGGGGGGGGGGGGGGCAACTACCTCTACCTACTGCCAAAAAGAAATATGAAATGCTTATTGTTGGGGATATTTGCATCCCCATTGAGGTAACTTAGTGATTTACGAAAGTTCTTCGGTTTCATGCTAATCGAAACTGGTTGTTAATAAGACCTGATCAACCTTATTAATAGATCATTTTGAGAGGTATGAAGTTGATGAATTTAGTAAGCACAACCTTCTGTCCCTACCTTTTGTTTTCTGTTTTTATTAGTTAAATAAAATAAAATGCCATGTTTTGTCTGTTTTCTGAATTTCCCGTGCAATAAAAAATTGACCCAAAAATAAAATTTCTCAGAATGCTCTGAAAAGTTAATACGATTTTTCTGAATATTTAAGAATTTTTGGTGCAAATAATATCAGAGGGAGGTGCACCAGGTGGGCACAACCCACCTGGGCGCGCTAGGACCCCCAGGCGCGCCCTGGTGGGTTGTGGTCCCCACATTGCCCCCCCTCACTTATCCCTTCACACCACATCATCACTTACCTCCAGAAAAAATTCTCCATTGCTCTCTCTCTCTTGTTCTTGCTCTCAAACCCGCGGATTTCGATCTCTTTGCTCGAAGCTCCATTTCCGAAACTATTTCGGGGGATTGTTGCTTGGTATGTGACTCCACCGTTTGTCCAATGGGGGGGGGGGGGGGGGGGGGGGGGGGGGGGGGGGGGGGGGGGGGGGGGGGGGGGGGGGGGGGGGGGGGGGGGGGGTGTTGAATTCTTAGAGTTCTAAGTAGTTTGAATGCTTGCTATGGCCTCTATGCATCCCTATGAGTAGTTGCTATCAATTGTATGAAGTTTTGTTGATAAATTTTGGTCACCTAAATTTTTTCAGAAAATTGTACGCGAACATGATGAACCTATTTGGAAGGAGTTCTTCGAGGAGGAGATCCTCGGGGGCATCTTCTAGTGACAACTCCGCTCACATGTCTTATGTTGAACCGAGTGAAAGTTCCATTCGAGATGCAGCCACCAAAACATGCTTATGGCCTTGCGATGACTATATGATGCGTGTGGGCATTAAGGAGGAATTTGAGCAATATGTTCACAATGCCGGTCTCGGTCCCTACATTTCAGGTAAGTGCGAACAACACCACACTCTCACTGAATCATTTGTCAAAGGATTTAAATTCCATCCCCGTGAGTCTAGGGTGTCATTTAAACTTTATGAAAATCCATTTACCATTTCATTAGAGAATTTTGCTCACCACTTCAAACTCCCATTCCGGGGTTCGCTTGATGAACCGCCAAGGGCTGAGTACCAATCATTCTTGACTAGTGGGGGGGGGGGGGGGGGGGGGGGGGGGGGGGGGGGGGGGGGGGGGGGGGGGGGGGGGGGGGGGGGGGGGGGGGGGGGGGGGGGGGGGGGGGGGGGGGGGGGGGGGGGGGGGGGGGGGGGGGGGGGGGGGGGGGGGGGGGGGGGGGGGGGGGGGGGGGGGGGGGGGGGGGGGGGGGGGGGGGGGGGGGGGGGGGGGGGGGGGGGGGGGGGGGGGGGGGGGGGGGGGGGGGGGGGGGGGGGGGGGGGGGGGGGGGGGGGGGGGGGGGGGGGGGGGGGGGGGGGGGGGGGGGGGGGGGGGGGGGGGGGGGGGGGGGGGGGGGGGGGGGGGGGGGGGGGGGGGGGGGGGGGGGGGGGGGGGGGGGGGGGGGGGGGGGGGGGGGGGGGGGACTTACAATCTGTTGTTTAACCAAACATCTGTTGTGCACACATATTTACCTGCGCATGCTCTTTTTGACTATCACAGCAAAGGAAGATATTTTGTTCTTGAGAGCGAGGCCTAAGCTCACAACGCTGCAGTGGAGGTAGCACGGCAGGCCGAGGCAACCGCACCAAGAGCCTCCGTGAGCTACCACTCCGACTACTATCCAAGCTACTGATCGATTACCAAGTTAGGCCAAAAGCCTAAGCTTGGGGGAGTACGTGTTTTCCACCGACATTACATTCATGTTCACACATTTCATTCCAGTTGTCGGTTTCCACACTTTTTCATTGTATCATCTATGTTAAATTTATTTTCTTGCTTTCTTCTTGTGTGTTTGAAAAACTTTAGAAACACCAAAAAATTAGTTGTAGCTAGTTTACTTTCTATGCATGTTTAAGCCGTAGCACTAAAAAGAAAACCCAAAAAGATTTCCTTGTTCTTCTTTTGCTTGTTGGGAGCTTTCCCGTGTAAATATTTTTTCTCGTTTTTGCTTTTCCCTTTTATTTGATTGTTCAAGAAAGTCAAAAAACTCTAAAAATATTTCAGTGTGTTTCTCTGAATTTCTTTTCTTTTTATTCGAGTCGTACCAAGGAGAAGACCACAATGAAAATGTTGAGTGGCTCTCATATGAATAATTGTTGATCTAATAAAGAGCCCATTTTACCTTGTCTTCTCTTGTTGAAGAAAATGTTTGCAGATTCCAGCTTAGTCCACGGCACTCTTGCACAATTATTATTTTCACATCGTTCGGTCGTGCAAGTGAAAGGCAATAATGACGATAGGGGGGGGGGGGGGGGGGGGGGGGGGGGGGGGGGGGGGGGGGGGGGGGGGGGGGGGGGGGGGGGGGGGGGGGGGGGGGGGGGGGGGGGGGGGGGGGGGGGGGGGGGGGGGGGGGGGGGGGGGGGGGGGGGGGGGGGGGGGGGGGGGGGGGGGGGGGGGGGGGGGGGGGGGGGGGGGGGGGGGGGGGGGGGGGGGGGGGGGGGGGGGGGGGGGGGGGGGGGGGGGGGGGGGGGGGGGGGGGGGGGGGGGGGGGGGGGGGGGGGGGGGGGGGGGGGGGGGGGGGGGGGGGGGGGGGGGGGGGGGGGGGGGGGGGGGGGGGGGGGGGGGGGGGGGGGGGGGGGGGGGGGGGGGGGGGGGGGGGGGGGGGGGGGGGGGGGGGGGGGGGGGGGGGGGGGGGGGGGGGGGGGGGGGGGGGGGGGGGGGGGGGGGGGGGGGGGGGGGGGGGGGGGGGGGGGGGGGGGGGGGGGGGGGGGGGGGGGGGGGGGGGGGGGGGGGGGGGGGGGGGGGGGGGGGGGGGAAATAAGCTTAAACAGTACCCAGGTTTTCAGCCACAGTATAACTAACCATGCTGACAATAACTCTTAAAGATTATAATGGCTCATATCAATGACATAATCAGCTAGCGGGCAATAATAAGATATCTCAAACAGCAACACATTGTCAAAACAACCATGATATTATATGACAATAGTGGTATCTCGCTAGCCCTTTCTGAGACCGCAAAACATAAATGCAGAGCACCTCCAAAGTTCAAGCAGCGACTAAACACTGTAATTCATGGTAGAAAAGATCCAGTCATGATGCACCGAACATTAGCTACACACAATGCATAAGTCATGACAACTGTGCTCTCAGGTTCTAGCACTTGTTTTAGAAGGTGATGACACAACATAAAAGTAAATAGATAGTCCCTTCGCAGAGGGAAGCAGTGATTTGCAGAGGTGCCAGAGCTCGATTTTTGAAACAGAGGTAAATGATATTTTGAGACATGCACCCTTCTCATTTACTTCACGACCATCAGTTATCAATATCTTCCATGCTAAGCACGCTAGTGGCGGTTCCCAAGTGATAAAAGTAAAGGTTTTGACTCCATTGGGAGTTTTTGTTTGATTATTTGAGCGATTAACTCTTTTTGTATTTTGCAGTTTGGGACTGGGCATCCCTATTACCGCCCTTTTCTCGTGCGATGGCGAGTGAATAAACACTCGACCTGAGAATAACCCGCTTAGCATGGAAGATACCGACCACCTCCTGTCGTTCCATGAATGATCCAGGCACACAAAGCGGATATTTATTTAGAAGTTTTTAGAGGTGGCACATGCAAATTTACTTAGGACGGCGGGTAATACCACATATAGGTAGGTATGGTGGACTCATCTGGAATAACTTTGGGTTCAAGGTTTTTGAAGTACAAGCAGAATTCCCACTTAGTACAGGCGAAGGCTAGCAATTAGATTGAGAAGCGGCCAGCTAGAGAGCAACAACGATCATAACCATGCATTATGCATAAGTAACATTGGACACTAGCATGAGTAGGATATGAACACCATGAACATAAATATCATAGAGGCTATGTTGGTTTTGATTCAACTACATGCATGAACATGTGCCAAGTCAAGCCACTCGAATGTTCAGAGGAGGATACCATATCATCATACTACATCACAATCATTTTAACGCAATGTTGACATCCAAGGTAAATCATTATCCACTCCCAGCTACTTATGCATGGCATGAGAAACTATAATCTCTAATTGTCATTGCAAACATGTTTAATCATAATGGGGTGAATCATGGATACTAGGTTAAACATATTTACACAGACAGAACAAGTCGAGTTCATACCAGTTTCTCTCTGCCATGGCCAGTTCATCGAATGTCGTCATTATTGCCTTTAACTTGCACGACCGAATGATATGAAAATAATAATAGTGCAAGAGTGCCGTGGACTAAGCTGGAATCTACAAGATATTTTATTCAACGGGAGAAGACAAGGTAAAATGTGCTCTTTATTAGTTCAATAGTTATTCATATGAGAGCCACTCAATATTTTCATCGTGGTCTTCTCCTCGGTACAACTCGAATAAAAATAAAAGAAATTCGAAGAAACACACTGAAATATTTTTGGAGTTTTTGGTTTTCTTGAACAAGCAAATAAAAGGGAAAAGCAAAGACAAGAAAAACTATTTACATGGGAAAGCTCCCAACAAGCAAAAGAAGAACAAGGAAATCTTTTTGGGTTTTCTTTTTAATATTACTACTAAGCATGCATAGAAAGTAAACTAGCTACAACTATTTTTTTTTTGGGTTTTTTCTCAAGTTTTTCAAACACACAAGAAGAAAGCAAGAAAAATAAATCCAAGCATGGATGATACAATGAAAAAGTGTGGACACCGACAAATGGAATAAGCGAACATGAATGTAAAGTCGGTGGAAACACGTACTCCCCCAAGCTTAGGCTTTTGGCCTAACTTGGTAGTCGATCAGTAGCCTGGATAATAGTCGGCGTGGTAACTCATGGAGGCCCTCGGTGCGGACACCTCGGCCTGCCGTGCTGCCTCCACTGCTGCATTGTGGGCTCGGGCCTCGCTCTCAAGAACAAAATATCTTCCCTTGCTGTGATGGTCAAAAAGAGCAGGCGCAGGCAAATATGTGTGCACAACAGATGTTTGGTTAAACAATAGATTGTAAGTGAAGTTATCAATCTTTCCCTTAAGGATCTTATGGTCTTTTAAGGTGTTAAAATCTAAATACTGCGTGGGTAGGATAGGGTCAAAGGGCAAAGGTGAAACACCCAGCCCTCGTACTAAACGTGTGGCATAAATTCCACCATAGAACCAGCCACTGTTAGCATTATGCTGGAGTCTGCGTGCAACAATTACTCCCAGGTTATAATTCCTTTCACCAGTGAGAGCGGTATGTATGAGGCTCAGGTCTGGAGCACAAAGTGTACTACAGTCTTGCTTGCCTACTATGCATTTCCCGTTAAATAATGCAAAGTACTGAATTGCGGGAAAATGAATGCTCTTTATTCTACCTTGTGTCACTCCCCTCCTTTCACCGTAACAAAGACTAGTCAAGAATGTTTTGAACTCAGCCTTTGGTGGTTCGTCAAGCGAACCCCAAGACGGGAGCTTGCAGTGGTAAGAAAAATTCTCTAGTGAGATGGTAAATGGATTATCATAAAGCATAAATGACACCCTAGACTCACGGGGAAAGAATTTAAATCCTTTGACAAATGATTCAGTGAGTAGTTGGCATTGTTCGCACTTATCTGAGAGGTAGGGACCGAGACCGGCATTGTGAACATATTGCTCAAATTCCTCATTAATACCCACACGCATCATATACTCATCGCAAGGCCATAAGCATGTTTTGGTGGCGGCATCACGAGTAGAACTTTCACTTGGTTCAACATATGACCGGCGAGCGGAGCTGTCACTAGAAGATGCCCCTGAGGATCTCCTCCTTGAAGAACTCCTTCCAAACAAGTTCATCATGTTCGCATACAATTTTCTGAAATTTTTTGGGTGACAAAAATTTGTCAACAAAACTTTATTAAATTGATACCAACTACTCATAGGGATGCATAGAGGCTGTAGCAAGCATTCAAACTACTTAGAACTCTAAGAATTCAACATGCAAGCACATCTACAACAGCACCAAGAGTAACTAATTATTCAAAATATAAACCACTAAAACAAAAACTAATTGGACAAACGGTGGAGTCACATACCAAGCAACAATCCCCCGAAACAGTTTCGGAAACGGAGCTTCGAGCAAAGAGATCGAAATCCGCGGGTTTGAGGTCAAGAACACGAGAGAGAGAGCAAGAGAGATTTTTTTCTGGAGGTAAGTGATGAAGTGGGCTGAAGGGATAAGTGAGGGGGGCCACGTGGGGACCACAACCCACCAGGGCGCGCCTGGGGGTCCTGGCGCGCCCAAGTGGGTTGTGCCCACCTGGTGCACCTCCCTCTGATATTATTTGCACCAGAAATTCAGAAATAATCAGAAAAAAATCGTATTAAATTTTCAGGGCATTCTGAGAACTTTTATTTTTGGCTCATTTTTTTATTGCACGGGAAATTTATTTTATTTTATTTTATTTTATTTTATTTTATTTAACTAATAAAAACAGACAAAGCATGGCATTTTATTTTATTTAACTAATAAAAACAGAAAACTAAAAGTAGGGACAGAAAGTAGTGCTTACTAAATTCATCAACTTCATACCGTTAAAAATGATCCATTAATAAGGTTGATCAGGTCTTATTAACAACCACTTTCGATTAGCATGAAACCGAAGAACTTTTGTAAATCACTAAGTTACCTCGATGGGGATATGCATTTCCCCAACCATAAGTATTTCATATTTCTTTTTGACAGTAGGTAGAGGTATTTGAAAACTTCCAATAGTGATTGTCGGAGATTTTTCAATAACATTAATACCATTCACTTGGAATTGTTTCTTCGCAAAGTGCACCGTATGCTCATTACCATTGATATGAAAAGTGACCTTGCTTTTATGGGGGGGGGGGGGGGGGGGGGGGGGGGGGGGGGGGGGGGGGGGGGGGGGGGGGGGGGGGGGGGGGGGGGGGGGGGGGGGGGGGGGGGGGGGGGGGGGGGGGGGGGGGGGGGGGGGGGGGGGGGGGGGGGGGGGGGGGGGGGGGGGGGGGGGGGGGGGGGGGGGGGGGGGGGGGGGGGGGGGGGGGGGGGGGGGGGGGGGGGGGGGGGGGGGGGGGGGGGGGGGGGGGGGGGGGGGGGGGGGGGGGGGGGGGGGGGGGGGGGGGGGGGGGGGGGGGGGGGGGGGGGGGGGGGGGGGGGGGGGGGGGGGGGGGGGGGGGGGGGGGGGGGGGGGGGGGGGGGGGGGGGGGGGGGGGGGGGGGGGGGGGGGGGGGGGGGGGGGGGGGGGGGGGGGGGGGGGGGGGGGGGGGGGGGGGGGGGGGGGGGGGGGGGGGGGGGGGGGGGGGGGGGGGGGGGGGGGGGGGGGGGGGGGGGGGGGGGGGGGGGGGGGGGGGGGGGGGGGGGGGGGGGGGGGGGGGGGGGGGGGGGGGGGGGGGGGGGGGGGGGGGGGGGGGGGGGGGGGGGGGGGGGGGGGGGGGGGGGGGGGGGGGGGGGGGGGGGGGGGGGGGGGGGGGGGGGGGGGGGGGGGGGGGGGGGGGGGGGGGGGGGGGGGGGGGGGGGGGGGGGGGGGGGGGGGGGGGGGGGGGGGGGGGGGGGGGGGGGGGGGGGGGGGGGGGGGGGGGGGGGGGGGGGGGGGGGGGGGGGGGGGGGGGGGGGGGGGGGGGGGGGGGGGGGGGGGGGGGGGGGGGGGGGGGGGGGGGGGGGGGGGGGGGGGGGGGGGGGGGGGGGGGGGGGGGGGGGGGGGGGGGGGGGGGGGGGGGGGGGGGGGGGGGGGGGGGGGGGGGGGGGGGGGGGGGGGGGGGGGGGGGGGGGGGGGGGGGGGGGGGGGGGGGGGGGGGGGGGGGGGGGGGGGGGGGGGGGGGGGGGGGGGGGGGGGGGGGGGGGGGGGGGGGGGGGGGGGGGGGGGGGGGGGGGGGGGGGGGGGGGGGGGGGGGGGGGGGGGGGGGGGGGGGGGGGGGGGGGGGGGGGGGGGGGGGGGGGGGGGGGGGGGGGGGGGGGGGGGGGGGGGGGGGGGGGGGGGGGGGGGGGGGGGGGGGGGGGGGGGGGGGGGGGGGGGGGGGGGGGGGGGGGGGGGGGGGGGGGGGGGGGGGGGGGGGGGGGGGGGGGGGGGGGGGGGGGGGGGGGGGGGGGGGGGGGGGGGGGGGGGGGGGGGGGGGGGGGGGGGGGGGGGGGGGGGGGGGGGGGGGGGGGGGGGGGGGGGGGGGGGGGGGGGGGGGGGGGGGGGGGGGGGGGGGGGGGGGGGGGGGGGGGGGGGGGGGGGGGGGGGGGGGGGGGGGGGGGGGGGGGGGGGGGGGGGGGGGGGGGGGGGGGGGGGGGGGGGGGGGGGGGGGGGGGGGGGGGGGGGGGGGGGGGGGGGGGGGGGGGGGGGGGGGGGGGGGGGGGGGGGGGGGGGGGGGGGGGGGGGGGGGGGGGGGGGGGGGGGGGGGGGGGGGGGGGGGGGGGGGGGGGGGGGGGGGGGGGGGGGGGGGGGGGGGGGGGGGGGGGGGGGGGGGGGGGGGGGGGGGGGGGGGGGGGGGGGGGGGGGGGGGGGGGGGGGGGGGGGGGGGGGGGGGGGGGGGGGGGGGGGGGGGGGGGGGGGGGGGGGGGGGGGGGGGGGGGGGGGGGGGGGGGGGGGGGGGGGGGGGGGGGGGGGGGGGGGGGGGGGGGGGGGGGGGGGGGGGGGGGGGGGGGGGGGGGGGGGGGGGGGGGGGGGGGGGGGGGGGGGGGGGGGGGGGGGGGGGGGGGGGGGGGGGGGGGGGGGGGGGGGGTCTCTTTTGTCATATATTTTATTCTTAGGTTGTGGGTTATCAAGATCAACTGGTGGTTCTATCTCAACATCATTATCTGGTTCTTTTTCATTTGGTTGAGAGTCTTCATGAACCTCATCATTATCTTTTTCATTATCACTAGGTGTGTGTTCATTACCAGATTGAGTTTCAGCATCAGAGATAGAAGTTACATTTTCATTATCAGGAGGTTTTTCTATTTTAGGTTCACTAGAAATATGCAAAGTCCTATCATTTTTCTTTTTCTTTTTCTTTCTAGAAGGACTAGGTGCATCAGTGTTAACTCTTTGTGAATCCTGATCAATTCTTTTAGGGTGTCCCTCAGGATAAAGTGGTTCCCGAGTCATTTTACCTCCTCTAGTTGCAACTCTAATAGCAAAGTCATGCATATTATTATTCATTTCATCAAGCAATTCTCTTTGTGATTTAGCAACTTGTTCTAACCGAGTTTGAACCATAGAAGCATGCTTTCCAACACCTCTAACATCATTTGAGATTCTAAATAACAAGTCACTCAAGCGAGCAATCATATCAGAATTATATTTCAATTGTTTCATAACATTTGCATTAAAGTGATCTTGTTTTCTAATATAGTTTTCAAACTCATAAAGGCATTGGCTAGGATGCATATTGTGAGGACTATCATTATCATTAAACTTCATTAGAGAATTTACCTCTACCACCTTAGGCAGTGTATTAAGCCCATGTATTTCTTCAATAGGGGGTAAATTTTTAACATCCTCAACTTTAATACCTTTTTCCTTCATAGATTTCTTTGCCTCTAGCATATCTTTAGGACTGAGATATAATATACCCCTCTTCTTTGGAGTGGGTTTAGCCGGTGGTTCAGGAAGAGTCCAATCATCATAATTTTTCAATATGTTATTCAATAATTCTTCAGCTTGTCCAACAGTTCGTTCCCTGAAAACACAACCAACACAACTATCTAGGGAGTGCCTAGAAGCATCGGTTAGTCCATTATAGAAGATATCAAGTATTTCATTTTTCTTAAGAGGACAATCAGGCAAAGCATTAAGTAACTGGCAAAGCCTCCCCCAAGCTTGTGGGAGACTATCTTCTTTAGTTTGAACAAAGTTAAATATTTCTTGTAAGGCAGCTTGTTTCTTATGAGCAGGAAAATATTTTCCAGAGAAGTAATAAATCATATCCTGGGGACTACGCACACAACCAAGAGCAAGAGTATTGTACCAAGCTTTAGCATCACCCTTTAATGAGAAAGGAAATAATTTGAGAATAAAGTAGTAGCGAGTTTTCTCATCATGAGTAAAAAGGGTGGCTATATCATTCAACTTAGTAAGATGTGCCACAACAGTTTTAGTTTCATAACCATAGAAAGGTTCAGATTCAACCAAAGTAATTAACTCTGGGTCGACAGAGAATTCATAATCCTTGGGGGGGGGGGGGGGGGGGGGGGGGGGGGGGGGGGGGGGGGGGGGGGGGGGGGGGGGGGGGGGGGGGGGGGGGGGGGGGGGGGGGGGGGGGGGGGGGGGGGGGGGGGGGGGGGGGGGGGGGGGGGGGGGGGGGGGGGGGGGGGGGGGGGGGGGGGGGGGGGGGGGGGGGGGGGGGGGGGGGGGGGGGGGGGGGGGGGGGGGGGGGGGGGGGGGGGGGGGGGGGGGGGGGGGGGGGGGGGGGGGGGGGGGGGGGGGGGGGGGGGGGGGGGGGGGGGGGGGGGGGGGGGGGGGGGGGGGGGGGGGGGGGGGGGGGGGGGGGGGGGGGGGGGGGGGGGGGGGGGGGGGGGGGGGGGGGGGGGGGGGGGGGGGGGGGGGGGGGGGGGGGGGGGGGGGGGGGGGGGGGGGGGGGGGGGGGGGGGGGGGGGGGGGGGGGGGGGGGGGGGGGGGGGGGGGGGGGGGGGGGGGGGGGGGGGGGGGGGGGGGGGGGGGGGGGGGGGGGGGGGGGGGGGGGGGGGGGGGGGGGGGGGGGGGGGGGGGGGGGGGGGGGGGGGGGGGGGGGGGGGGGGGGGGGGGGGGGGGGGGGGGGGGGGGGGGGGGGGGGGGGGGGGGGGGGGGGGGGGGGGGGGGGGGGGGGGGGGGGGGGGGGGGGGGGGGGGGGGGGGGGGGGGGGGGGGGGGGGGGGGGGGGGGGGGGGGGGGGGGGGGGGGGGGGGGGGGGGGGGGGGGGGGGGGGGGGGGGGGGGGGGGGGGGGGGGGGGGGGGGGGGGGGGGGGGGGGGGGGGGGGGGGGGGGGGGGGGGGGGGGGGGAGAACTTGAAAGACGAGAAAACAAAATTTTATCCCTCAACTACGAGAGGAGGTAAGGAACTACCATCTAGCTCTGCACTTGATTCACCTTCTGTTTTGAGTAAGCTTTTGACACCTAAACCTGCTTCTGCTATTAATTCTGATATGTCGCATGTTATTGATGATGCCACTTCTGTTATGCATGATACTTATGATGAAACTACTTCTATGCTTGATACTACTGTGCCACTTGGTGAATTTCTTGATGAACAACTTGCTAGGGCTAGAGAGAATGAAATTATTGAAACTGATAATATTGATGATAGTGATGATGAAGGCTCTCCCAATAAATATGAATTGCCTGTTGTGCCTGCGGGCTATGTTACGGATGAAGAAACTAAAAGAGACTTTCTTACTTGCAATGATAGAAGTGATCTTAAGAAATTATTAGCTAAGCTTAAACAAAAAATTCTGAATGCTAGAATGAAATATGATCCTGCTTATGCTACTTCACCTATCTTTGTTACTGATAAGGATTATGAATTCTCCATTGATCCTGATATAATTACTTTGGTTGAATCTGATCCTTTCTATGGTTATGAATCTGAAACTGTTGTGGCACATCTTATTAAATTAAATGATATAGCCACCCTGTTCACTAATGATGAGAGAACCCGCTACTTTTATATCCTTAAAATATTTCTGTTCTCATTAAAGGGTGATGCTAAGATATGGTTTAATTCTCTTGATCCTGGTTGTCTGCGTAGTCCCCAGGATATGATTTATTACTTCTCTGCTAAATATTTCCCTGCTCATAAGAAACAAGGTGCTTTAAGGGATATATATAATTTTGTGCAAATTAAAGAAGAGAGTCTCCCACAAGCTTGGGGGAGGCTTATCCAATTACTTAATGCTTTGCCTGATCATCCTCTTAAGAAAAATGAAATACTTGATATCTTTTATAATGGACTAACCGATGCTTCCAGAGACTACCTGGATAGTTGTGCTGGTTCTGTTTTCAGGGAAAGAACACCAGATGAAGCTGAAATTCTATTGAATAATATGTTGACAAATGAAAATAATTGGACACTTCCTGAGCCAACTCCTGAGCCTATTCCTAAACCAACTCCGAAGAAGAGAGGTGTTCTATTTCTCAGTCCGATATGCAAGAGGCAAAGAAATCTATGAAGGAAAAGGGTATTAAAGCTGAAGATGTTAAGAATTTACCTCCTATTGAAGAAATACATGGTCTTAATTTACCGCCTGGTGAAGAAATATATGATCCTAATCCATTACCTATTGAAGAAACTCATGGTCTTGATAACCCAACACAGGTAGTAAAGGTAAATTCTCTCTATAGATTTGATGAAGGTGATATTCCTCGTTATAAGTCTGCTAGACAATGCTTAGATGAGTTTGACAATTTTATTGTTAAACAAGAAAACTTCAATTCTTATATTGGTAGACAATTAAAATACAATTCAGATACACTTGAACACTTGGGTGATTATATGTCTAGAGTTAAAGGTGAACTTAAACTAATTAGTAAACATGCTTCTATGGTTACCACTCAAGTAGAACAAGTACTCAAAGCTCAGAATGATTTGCTCAATGAATTGAATAGTAAGAATAATGACTATGCTGTTAGAGTGGCTACTAGAACTGGTAAAATGACTCAGGAACCTTTGTATCCTGAAGGCCACCCTAAGAGAATTGAGGAAGATTCTCAGAGAAATAATATTGATGCACCTAGTCCTTCTAAAAAGAAGAAAAAGAAAAATGATAGGACTTTGCATGCTTCTAGTGAACCTATTGCTGAAACACTTGAGAATCCAAATGATATTTCTATCTCTGATGCCGAAACACAATCTGGTAATGAACATGAACCTAGCAATAATGTTAATGATGATGTTCATGTTGATGCTCAACCTAGTAATGATAATGATGTAGAAATTGAACCTGGTGTTGATCTTGATAACCCACAATCAAAGAATCAAAGTTATGATAAGAGAGACTTTGTTGCTAGGAAACACGGTAAAGAAAGAGAACCATGGGTTCAGAAACCCATGCCTTTTCCTCCCAAACCATCCAAGAAAAAGGATGATGAGGATTTTGAGCGCTTTGCTGAAATGATTAGACCTATCTTCTTGCGTATGCGATTAACTGATATGCTCAAAATGAATCCTTATGCTAAGTATATGAAAGAAATTTTCACTAATAAAAGAAAGATACCGGAAGCTGAAATTTCCACCATGCTTGCTAATTATACATTTAAGGATGGAATACCTAAGAAACTTGGAGATCCAGGAGTACCGACTATACCATGCTCCATTAAAAGAAACTATGTTAGGGGGGGGGGGGGGGGGGGGGGGGGGGGGGGGGGGGGGGGGGGGGGGGGGGGGGGGGGGGGGGGGGGGGGGGGGGGGGGGGGGGGGGGGGGGGGGGGGGGGGGGGGGGGGGGGGGGGGGGGGGGGGGGGGGGGGGGGGGGGGGGGGGGGGGGGGGGGGGGGGGGGGGGGGGGGGGGGGGGGGGGGGGGGGGGGGGGGGGGGGGGGGGGGGGGGGGGGGGGGGGGGGGGGGGGGGGGGGGGGGGGGGGGGGGGGGGGGGGGGGGGGGGGGGGGGGGGGGGGGGGGGGGGGGGGGGGGGGGGGGGGGGGGGGGGGGGGGGGGGGGGGGGGGGGGGGGGGGGGGGGGGGGGGGGGGGGGGGGGGGGGGGGGGGGGGGGGGGGGGGGGGGGGGGGGGGGGGGGGGGGGGGGGGGGGGGGGGGGGGGGGGGGGGGGGGGGGGGGGGGGGGGGGGGGGGGGGGGGGGGGGGGGGGGGGGGGGGGGGGGGGGGGGGGGGGGGGGGGGGGGGGGGGGGGGGGGGGGGGGGGGGGGGGGGGGGGGGGGGGGGGGGGGGGGGGGGGGGGGGGGGGGGGGGGGGGGGGGGGGGGGGGGGGGGGGGGGGGGGGGGGGGGGGGGGGGGGGGGGGGGGGGGGGGGGGGGGGGGGGGGGGGGGGGGGGGGGGGGGGGGGGGGGGGGGGGGGGGGGGGGGGGGGGGGGGGGGGGGGGGGGGGGGGGGGGGGGGGGGGGGGGGGGGGGGGGGGGGGGGGGGGGGGGGGGGGGGGGGGGGGGGGGGGGGGGGGGGGGGGGGGGGGGGGGGGGGGGGGGGGGGGGGGGGGGGGGGGGGGGGGGGGGGGGGGGGGGGGGGGGGGGGGGGGGGGGGGGGGGGGGGGGGGGGGGGGGGGGGGGGGGGGGGGGGGGGGGGGGGGGGGGGGGGGGGGGGGGGGGGGGGGGGGGGGGGGGGGGGGGGGGGGGGGGGGGGGGGGGGGGGGGGGGGGGGGGGGGGGGGGGGGGGGGGGGGGGGGGGGGGGGGGGGGGGGGGGGGGGGGGGGGGGGGGGGGGGGGGGGGGGGGGGGGGGGGGGGGGGGGGGGGGGGGGGGGGGGGGGGGGGGGGGGGGGGGGGGGGGGGGGGGGGGGGGGGGGGGGGGGGGGGGGGGGGGGGGGGGGGGGGGGGGGGGGGGGGGGGGGGGGGGGGGGGGGGGGGGGGGGGGGGGGGGGGGGGGGGGGGGGGGGGGGGGGGGGGGGGGGGGGGGGGGGGGGGGGGGGGGGGGGGGGGGGGGGGGGGGGGGGGGGGGGGGGGGGGGGGGGGGGGGGGGGGGGGGGGGGGGGGGGGGGGGGGGGGGGGGGGGGGGGGGGGGGGGGGGGGGGGGGGGGGGGGGGGGGGGGGGGGGGGGGGGGGGGGGGGGGGGGGGGGGGGGGGGGGGGGGGGGGGGGGGGGGGGGGGGGGGGGGGGGGGGGGGGGGGGGGGGGGGGGGGGGGGGGGGGGGGGGGGGGGGGGGGGGGGGGGGGGGGGGGGGGGGGGGGGGGGGGGGGGGGGGGGGGGGGGGGGGGGGGGGGGGGGGGGGGGGGGGGGGGGGGGGGGGGGGGGGGGGGGGGGGGGGGGGGGGGGGGGGGGGGGGGGGGGGGGGGGGGGGGGGGGGGGGGGGGGGGGGGGGGGGGGGGGGGGGGGGGGGGGGGGGGGGGGGGGGGGGGGGGGGGGGGGGGGGGGGGGGGGGGGGGGGGGGGGGGGGGGGGGGGGGGGGGGGGGGGGGGGGGGGGGGGGGGGGGGGGGGGGGGGGGGGGGGGGGGGGGGGGGGGGGGGGGGGGGGGGGGGGGGGGGGGGGGGGGGGGGGGGGGGGGGGGGGGGGGGGGGGGGGGGGGGGGGGGGGGGGGGGGGGGGGGGGGGGGGGGGGGGGGGGGGGGGGGGGGGGGGGGGGGGGGGGGGGGGGGGGGGGGGGGGGGGGGGGGGGGGGGGGGGGGGGGGGGGGGGGGGGGGGGGGGGGGGGGGGGGGGGGGGGGGGGGGGGGGGGGGGGGGGGGGGGGGGGGGGGGGGGGGGGGGGGGGGGGGGGGGGGGGGGGGGGGGGGGGGGGGGGGGGGGGGGGGGGGGGGGGGGGGGGGGGGGGGGGGGGGGGGGGGGGGGGGGGGGGGGGGGGGGGGGGGGGGGGGGGGGGGGGGGGGGGGGGGGGGGGGGGGGGGGGGGGGGGGGGGGGGGGGGGGGGGGGGGGGGGGGGGGGGGGGGGGGGGGGGGGGGGGGGGGGGGGGGGGGGGGGGGGGGGGGGGGGGGGGGGGGGGGGGGGGGGGGGGGGGGGGGGGGGGGGGGGGGGGGGGGGGGGGGGGGGGGGGGGGGGGGGGGGGGGGGGGGGGGGGGGGGGGGGGGGGGGGGGGGGGGGGGGGGGGGGGGGGGGGGGGGGGGGGGGGGGGGGGGGGGGGGGGGGGGGGGGGGGGGGGGGGGGGGGGGGGGGGGGGGGGGGGGGGGGGGGGGGGGGGGGGGGGGGGGGGGGGGGGGGGGGGGGGGGGGGGGGGGGGGGGGGGGGGGGGGGGGGGGGGGGGGGGGGGGGGGGGGGGGGGGGGGGGGGGGGGGGGGGGGGGGGGGGGGGGGGGGGGGGGGGGGGGGGGGGGGGGGGGGGGGGGGGGGGGGGGGGGGGGGGGGGGGGGGGGGGGGGGGGGGGGGGGGGGGGGGGGGGGGGGGGGGGGGGGGGGGGGGGGGGGGGGGGGGGGGGGGGGGGGGGGGGGGGGGGGGGGGGGGGGGGGGGGGGGGGGGGGGGGGGGGGGGGGGGGGGGGGGGGGGGGGGGGGGGGGGGGGGGGGGGGGGGGGGGGGGGGGGGGGGGGGGGGGGGGGGGGGGGGGGGGGGGGGGGGGGGGGGGGGGGGGGGGGGGGGGGGGGGGGGGGGGGGGGGGGGGGGGGGGGGGGGGGGGGGGGGGGGGGGGGGGGGGGGGGGGGGGGGGGGGGGGGGGGGGGGGGGGGGGGGGGGGGGGGGGGGGGGGGGGGGGGGGGGGGGGGGGGGGGGGGGGGGGGGGGGGGGGGGGGGGGGGGGGGGGGGGGGGGGGGGGGGGGGGGGGGGGGGGGGGGGGGGGGGGGGGGGGGGGGGGGGGGGGGGGGGGGGGGGGGGGGGGGGGGGGGGGGGGGGGGGGGGGGGGGGGGGGGGGGGGGGGGGGGGGGGGGGGGGGGGGGGGGGGGGGGGGGGGGGGGGGGGGGGGGGGGGGGGGGGGGGGGGGGGGGGGGGGGGGGGGGGGGGGGGGGGGGGGGGGGGGGGGGGGGGGGGGGGGGGGGGGGGGGGGGGGGGGGGGGGGGGGGGGGGGGGGGGGGGGGGGGGGGGGGGGGGGGGGGGGGGGGGGGGGGGGGGGGGGGGGGGGGGGGGGGGGGGGGGGGGGGGGGGGGGGGGGGGGGGGGGGGGGGGGGGGGGGGGGGGGGGGGGGGGGGGGGGGGGGGGGGGGGGGGGGGGGGGGGGGGGGGGGGGGGGGGGGGGGGGGGGGGGGGGGGGGGGGGGGGGGGGGGGGGGGGGGGGGGGGGGGGGGGGGGGGGGGGGGGGGGGGGGGGGGGGGGGGGGGGGGGGGGGGGGGGGGGGGGGGGGGGGGGGGGGGGGGGGGGGGGGGGGGGGGGGGGGGGGGGGGGGGGGGGGGGGGGGGGGGGGGGGGGGGGGGGGGGGGGGGGGGGGGGGGGGGGGGGGGGGGGGGGGGGGGGGGGGGGGGGGGGGGGGGGGGGGGGGGGGGGGGGGGGGGGGGGGGGGGGGGGGGGGGGGGGGGGGGGGGGGGGGGGGGGGGGGGGGGGGGGGGGGGGGGGGGGGGGGGGGGGGGGGGGGGGGGGGGGGGGGGGGGGGGGGGGGGGGGGGGGGGGGGGGGGGGGGGGGGGGGGGGGGGGGGGGGGGGGGGGGGGGGGGGGGGGGGGGGGGGGGGGGGGGGGGGGGGGGGGGGGGGGGGGGGGGGGGGGGGGGGGGGGGGGGGGGGGGGGGGGGGGGGGGGGGGGGGGGGGGGGGGGGGGGGGGGGGGGGGGGGGGGGGGGGGGGGGGGGGGGGGGGGGGGGGGGGGGGGGGGGGGGGGGGGGGGGGGGGGGGGGGGGGGGGGGGGGGGGGGGGGGGGGGGGGGGGGGGGGGGGGGGGGGGGGGGGGGGGGGGGGGGGGGGGGGGGGGGGGGGGGGGGGGGGGGGGGGGGGGGGGGGGGGGGGGGGGGGGGGGGGGGGGGGGGGGGGGGGGGGGGGGGGGGGGGGGGGGGGGGGGGGGGGGGGGGGGGGGGGGGGGGGGGGGGGGGGGGGGGGGGGGGGGGGGGGGGGGGGGGGGGGGGGGGGGGGGGGGGGGGGGGGGGGGGGGGGGGGGGGGGGGGGGGGGGGGGGGGGGGGGGGGGGGGGGGGGGGGGGGGGGGGGGGGGGGGGGGGGGGGGGGGGGGGGGGGGGGGGGGGGGGGGGGGGGGGGGGGGGGGGGGGGGGGGGGGGGGGGGGGGGGGGGGGGGGGGGGGGGGGGGGGGGGGGGGGGGGGGGGGGGGGGGGGGGGGGGGGGGGGGGGGGGGGGGGGGGGGGGGGGGGGGGGGGGGGGGGGGGGGGGGGGGGGGGGGGGGGGGGGGGGGGGGGGGGGGGGGGGGGGGGGGGGGGGGGGGGGGGGGGGGGGGGGGGGGGGGGGGGGGGGGGGGGGGGGGGGGGGGGGGGGGGGGGGGGGGGGGGGGGGGGGGGGGGGGGGGGGGGGGGGGGGGGGGGGGGGGGGGGGGGGGGGGGGGGGGGGGGGGGGGGGGGGGGGGGGGGGGGGGGGGGGGGGGGGGGGGGGGGGGGGGGGGGGGGGGGGGGGGGGGGGGGGGGGGGGGGGGGGGGGGGGGGGGGGGGGGGGGGGGGGGGGGGGGGGGGGGGGGGGGGGGGGGGGGGGGGGGGGGGGGGGGGGGGGGGGGGGGGGGGGGGGGGGGGGGGGGGGGGGGGGGGGGGGGGGGGGGGGGGGGGGGGGGGGGGGGGGGGGGGGGGGGGGGGGGGGGGGGGGGGGGGGGGGGGGGGGGGGGGGGGGGGGGGGGGGGGGGGGGGGGGGGGGGGGGGGGGGGGGGGGGGGGGGGGGGGGGGGGGGGGGGGGGGGGGGGGGGGGGGGGGGGGGGGGGGGGGGGGGGGGGGGGGGGGGGGGGGGGGGGGGGGGGGGGGGGGGGGGGGGGGGGGGGGGGGGGGGGGGGGGGGGGGGGGGGGGGGGGGGGGGGGGGGGGGGGGGGGGGGGGGGGGGGGGGGGGGGGGGGGGGGGGGGGGGGGGGGGGGGGGGGGGGGGGGGGGGGGGGGGGGGGGGGGGGGGGGGGGGGGGGGGGGGGGGGGGGGGGGGGGGGGGGGGGGGGGGGGGGGGGGGGGGGGGGGGGGGGGGGGGGGGGGGGGGGGGGGGGGGGGGGGGGGGGGGGGGGGGGGGGGGGGGGGGGGGGGGGGGGGGGGGGGGGGGGGGGGGGGGGGGGGGGGGGGGGGGGGGGGGGGGGGGGGGGGGGGGGGGGGGGGGGGGGGGGGGGGGGGGGGGGGGGGGGGGGGGGGGGGGGGGGGGGGGGGGGGGGGGGGGGGGGGGGGGGGGGGGGGGGGGGGGGGGGGGGGGGGGGGGGGGGGGGGGGGGGGGGGGGGGGGGGGGGGGGGGGGGGGGGGGGGGGGGGGGGGGGGGGGGGGGGGGGGGGGGGGGGGGGGGGGGGGGGGGGGGGGGGGGGGGGGGGGGGGGGGGGGGGGGGGGGGGGGGGGGGGGGGGGGGGGGGGGGGGGGGGGGGGGGGGGGGGGGGGGGGGGGGGGGGGGGGGGGGGGGGGGGGGGGGGGGGGGGGGGGGGGGGGGGGGGGGGGGGGGGGGGGGGGGGGGGGGGGGGGGGGGGGGGGGGGGGGGGGGGGGGGGGGGGGGGGGGGGGGGGGGGGGGGGGGGGGGGGGGGGGGGGGGGGGGGGGGGGGGGGGGGGGGGGGGGGGGGGGGGGCATGGTAAAAGAGATCCAGTCATAGTCATACCCAATATAAACTAATAGTAATGAATGCAAATGACAGCGGTGCTCTCCAGCTGGTGCTTTTTAATAAGAGGGTGATGACTCAACATAAAAGTAAATAGATAGGCCCTTCGCAGAGGGAAGCAGGGATTTGTAGAGGTGCCAGAGCTTGATTTTGAAATAGAGATAAATAATATTTTGAGCGGCATACTTTCATTGTCAACATAACAACCAAGAGATGGCGATATCTTCCATGCTACACACATTATAGGCGGTTCCCAAACAGAATGGTAAAGTTTATACTCCCCCACCACCAACAAGCACACTCCACGGCCATCCGAAACAACGGGGTACCGTCCAACTAACAACAATCCTGGGGGAGTTTTGTTTGCAATTATTTTGATTTGATTTGCATAAAGCATGGGACTGGGCATCCCGGTGACCAGCCATTTTCTCGTGAGTGAGGAGCGGAGTCCACTCCTCTTGAGAATAACCCGCCTAACATGGAAGATAAGGACAGCCCTAGTTGATACATGAGCTATTCGAGCATACAAAACAGAATTTCATTTGAAGGTTTAGAGTTTGGCACATACAAATTTCCTTGGAACGGTAGGTAGATACCGCATATAGGAAGGTATGGTGGACTCATATGGAATAACTTTGGGGTTTAAGGGATTGGATGCACAAGCAGTATTCCCGCTTAGTACAAGTGAAGGCTAGCAAAAGACTGGGAAGCGACCAACTAGAGAGCGACAACAGTCATGAACGTGCATTAAAATTAATGAACATTGAGTGCAAGCATGAGTAGGATATAATCCACCGGGGGGGGGGGGGGGGGGGGGGGGGGGGGGGGGGGGGGGGGGGGGGGGGGGGGGGGGGGGGGGGGGGGGGGGGGGGGGGGGGGGGGGGGGGGGGGGGGGGGGGGGGGGGGGGGGGGGGGGGGGGGGGGGGGGGGGGGGGGGGGGGGGGGGGGGGGGGGGGGGGGGGGGGGGGGGGGGGGGGGGGGGGGGGGGGGGGGGGGGGGGGGGGGGGGGGGGGGGGGGGGGGGGGGGGGGGGGGGGGGGGGGGGGGGGGGGGGGGGGGGGGGGGGGGGGGGGGGGGGGGGGGGGGGGGGGGGGGGGGGGGGGGGGGGGGGGGGGGGGGGGGGGGGGGGGGGGGGGGGGGGGGGGGGGGGGGGGGGGGGGGGGGGGGGGGGGGGGGGGGGGGGGGGGGGGGGGGGGGGGGGGGGGGGGGGGGGGGGGGGGGGGGGGGGGGGGGGGGGGGGGGGGGGGGGGGGGGGGGGGGGGGGGGGGGGGGGGGGGGGGGGGGGGGGGGGGGGGGGGGGGGGGGGGGGGGGGGGGGGGGGGGGGGGGGGGGGGGGGGGGGGGGGGGGGGGGGGGGGGGGGGGGGGGGGGGGGGGGGGGGGGGGGGGGGGGGGGGGGGGGGGGGGGGGGGGGGGGGGGGGGGGGGGGGGGGGGGGGGGGGGGGGGGGGGGGGGGGGGGGGGGGGGGGGGGGGGGGGGGGGGGGGGGGGGGGGGGGGGGGGGGGGGGGGGGGGGGGGGGGGGGGGGGGGGGGGGGGGGGGGGGGGGGGGGGGGGGGGGGGGGGGGGGGGGGGGGGGGGGGGGGGGGGGGGGGGGGGGGGGGGGGGGGGGGGGGGGGGGGGGGGGGGGGGGGGGGGGGGGGGGGGGGGGGGGGGGGGGGGATAAATATCGTGAAGGCTATGTTGATTTTGTTTCAACTACATGTGTGAACATGAATGTAATGTCGGTGAGAAATACGTACTCCCCCAAGCTTAGGCTTTTGGCCTAAGTTGGTTTATTGCCACGGCTGGCCTGGCGGATATCCATAGTTGTAGTTGGGGTCGTACTGAGATGCAGCAGTTATTGCATCGTGGGCTGCAGCTTGGAGGCGAGCTATCTCAGCCCTCCTCTTATACTCCTCCGCTTCCTCTCTGGTTATAAAATATCTCCCTTTTGCTTGAAAGTCAAAGAAAGTAGAAGCAGGGAGAGCGACGTGATAGGTGTGTCGTCTGTCAAAGATTAGTCGGTACTGGAGGAACTGGTCGTTCCTCTCAACAAAACGATGACGAACCATAGCCTCATAATCTAAATAAGCAGGAGGCAACTCAATATCATCCTCACGTATGGTTACACCAAGAAAATTAGCTAAACGGGTTGCATAAATTCCACCAAAGAAATCTCCATTAAATCTATTGTTATGCAACCTACGTGCAACAATGGCCCCCAAATTATAACGTTTATCTCCTAGTACAGCACTCCTGAGAACACTGAGGTCGGGGACACACATGTGACATGCTTCATGGGGGGGGGGGGGGGGGGGGGGGGGGGGGGGGGGGAGAGCAAAATAATGTATAGCAGGAAAATGAATACTCCCTATGGTAGCTTGTGCTATGTCTCTAGATTCCCCCACAGTTATACTAGCAAGAAAATCTCTAAATTCAGATTTGCGGGGTTCACTAGTACTACCCCATTGTGGAAGTTTGCAAGCAGTGGTAAAATCCTCTAAGTCCATAGTGTAAGAATTTTCATAAAGATAAACAGGACAGTTTGAGAATTGCGTGACGATGAAAATTCAAACCTCCTCACAAAGGAACTAGTGAGATAGTAATGCTGACGACACTTATCTGCCTCGAAGCTCACAAGATCAGCGTTACGCAAATATGCGTTAAATTCTTCCTTGATTCCTGCTTGATCCATGAAGTCCTCTGAAGGCCATTCACAAGCCCGCACTGGAGCGTCCCTTGGTTGTTCATCATCAACATCACGCATTGCAATCCTGGGTCCTTGCTTCCTTGAAGAACCACCTTGGTACATTTTTCTAAACATATTTCTTCCT
Source organism: Thinopyrum obtusiflorum (assembly GCA_036873465.1). Lineage (NCBI taxonomy): Eukaryota > Viridiplantae > Streptophyta > Magnoliopsida > Poales > Poaceae > Thinopyrum > Thinopyrum obtusiflorum. The sequence goes on from JAAAWM010012007.1 coordinate 79,677, forward strand.
CTGAAAAATTTCTGAAAATTTTAGTAACTTCAAATAAAAGTGAACCAAGCTCAACAAAATTGATAGCAACTACTCCCACAAGTGCCTAGAGACTATATCATGCATTAGAACTACTTGGAACCATATAAATTTGACATGCAAGCTCAAGAACATGGTCACCTAGGCAGCAAAAATTTGCAATGAATAAAGCACTAGAACAAAAACTAATTGGACCAATGGAGGAGTCACATACCAAGGAACAATCCCCCAAAGCAGTTTTGTGAGAGGTGCTTTGAGCAAGGAGATCGAAAATCACGGCAAAATGAGCTAGAACTCGTGCTTGAGCTGGATGGTGATTTTTTTGGGAGGAAGAAGAAGTGTGTGGGTGCAGGAATAAGTGGAGGGGAGCCACCATGGGCCCACGAGGCAGGGGCGCACCCAGGGGGGTGGGCGTGCCCTGGACCCTCGTGCCCAGGTGCTTGCTCCCCCTGCTATGTTCTCAGTGCCAGATATTCTCAAATATTCCAGAAAAAATCATATTTCAATTTCAGGGCATTTGGAGAACTTTTATTTTCGGGGTATTTTTATATTGCATGGATAACTCAGGAAACTGACAGAAAAATACTATTTTTACTTTATTTCAACTAAATAACAGAAAGTAAAAGAAGGGTACAGAAGGTTGTGCCTTCTAACTTCATCCATCTCATGCTCATCAATAGGAATCCACTAACAAGGTTGATCCAGTCTTGTTAACAAACTCATTCCGAATAACATGAAACTGGAGAAATTTCGAATAACACTATGTTACCTCAACGGGGATATGCACATCCCCAATAATAAGAATATCATATCTCCTTTTGACAGTAGGAAGAGGAAATTCAAAGCCTCCAATAATAATCGATGGAATTTTTCCAATAGAGTTTATACTATGAACTTGAGGTTGTTTCCTCGGAAAGTGTACCGTATGCTCAATACCATTAACATGAAAAGTGACATTGCCTTTGTTGCAATCAATAACAGCCCCTGCAGTATTCAAAAAGGGTCTTCCAAGAATAATAGACATACTATCATCCTCGGGAATATCAAGAATAACAAAGTTCGTTAAAATAGTAACGTTTGCAACCACAACAGGCACATCCTCACAAATACCGACAGGTATAGCAGTTGATTTATCGGCCATTTGCAAAGATATTTCAGTAGGTGTCAACTTATTCAAATCAAGTCTACGATATAAAGAGAGAGGCATAACACTCACACCGGCTCCAAGATCACATAAGGCAGTTTTAACATAATTTCATTTAATGGAGCATGGTATAGTTGGTACTCCTGGATCTCCTAGTTTCTTAGGTATTCCACCCTTGAAAGTGTAATTAGCAAGCATGGTGGAAATTTTAGCTTCCGGTATCTTTCTTTTATTAGTAAGAATTTCTTTCATGTACTTAGCATAAGGATTCATTTTGAGCATATCAGTTAATCGCATACGTAAAAAGATAGGTCTAATCATTTCAGCAAAGCGCTCAAAATCCTCATCATCCTTTTTCTTGGATGGTTTGGGAGGAAAAGGCATGGGTTTCTGAACCCATGGCTCTCTTTCTTTACCGTGTGTAGGATCGAAAGTATGTCTAGAGGGGGGTGATTAGACTACTTGACCAAATAAAAATCTAGCCTTTTCCCAATTTTAGTTCTTGGCAGATTTTAGCAACTAGGCACAAGTCAAGCAATCAACCTACACATGCAATTCTAAGAGTATAGCAGCGGAATGTAAAACAATTGCATATGAAGGTAAAGGGAGGAGTTTGAAGGAGCAAACGCAATGTTGACACGGAGATTTTTATCCGTGGTTCCGATAGGTGGTGCTATCGTACATCCACGTTGATGGAGACTTCAACCCACGAAGGGTAACGGTTGCGCGAGTCCACGGAGGGCTCCACCCACGAAGGGTCCACGAAGAAGCAACCTTGTCTATCCCACCATGGCCGTCGCCCACGAAGGACTTGCCTCACTAGGGTAGATCTTCACGAAGTAGGCGATCTCCTTGCCCTTACAAACTCCTTGGTTCAACTCCACAATCTTGACGGAGGCTCCCAAGTGACACCTAGCCAATCTAGGAGACACCACTCTCCAAGAAGTAACAAATGGTGTGTTGATGATGAACTCCTTGCTCTTGTGCTTCAAATGATAGTCTCCCCAACACTCAACTCTCTCTCATAGGATTGGATTTGGTAGAAGGAAGATTTGAGTGGAAAGCAACTTGGGGAAGGCTAGAGATCAAGATTCATGTGGTTGGAATGGAATATCTTGACCTCAACACAAGTGTAGGTAGTTCTCTCTCAGAAAATATGTGTTGGAAGTGTAGGCATGTTCTGATGGCTCTCTCCACGAATGAAGAGTGGGTGGAGGGGTATTTATAGCCTCCACACAAAATCTAACCGTTACACACAAATCACCAAACTCGGTGGGACCGATTCAGAGAACTCGGTCAGACCGATTTAGTTCAAAATGTGAACGTTAGGATTCTCGGTGGGACCGACATGTCAACTCGGTGGGACCGATATCATTAGGGTTAGGGCATAACATAATCTCGGTGAGACCGATTACACAAACTCAGTGAGACCGATTTTGGTAATAGTCAAACAAAGAGTTGGTCAGGCAAACTCGGTGGGACCGATTCGCTCATCTTGGTTGGACCGAAACGTTACGAAAGGGAAACACAGAGTTTGCATTGCAATCTCGGTGGGACCGATCGCTCATCTCGGTTTGACCGAAACGTTACGAAGGGAAACAGAGAGTTTGCAATCCCATCTCGGTGAGACCGAGATCCCTATCGGTGAGACCGAAAAGACTAGGGTTTCTGGCAATGGCTATGTCAACTGAACTTGGTGGCTCCGGATAGAAAGAATCGGTGGGGCCGAGTTTGACTTATGGTTTGGGACATATGTGGATATGGGAAAGTAGTGGAGGGTTTTGGAGCATATCACTAAGCATTTTGAGCAAGAGCCTCATTAAGCAACACCTCATCCCTTCTTAATAGTATTGGCTTTTCCTATAGACTCAATGTGATCTTGGATCACTAAAATAGAAAATGTAGAGTCTTGTGCTTTGAGCTTGAGCCAATCTTTTGTCCTTAGCATTTTGAAGGGTCCACTTTCTAATCCATGCCATGCCAATCATTGAGCTTTCCTGAAACATTTATCTTGGAATAGCATTAGCTCAATGAGCTATATGTTGTTAGGAATTACCAAAACCACCCAGGGATAGTTGCACTTTCACCGTGCTTCCTAGCAATAAAGTCTCTCTTATCATAACGTTGATTCCTTGATTGTGGGTTATCAAGATCAACAGCAGGTTCAATTTCTACATCATTATCATTGCTAGGTTGAGCATTAACATGAACATCATCATTGGCATTATCACTAGGTTCATGTTCATTACCAGATTGTATTTCAGCATCAGAAATAGAAATATCATTTGGATTCTCAGGTGTGTCTACAGCAGGTTCACTAGAAGCATGCAAAGTCCTATCATTTTTCTTTTTCTTCTTTTTAGAAGAACTAGGTGTATCAACATTGTTTCTCTGAGAATCCTGCTCAATTCTCTTAGGATGGCCTTCAGGATACAAAGGTTCCTGAGTCATTTTACCGGTTCTAGTAGCCACTCTAACAGCATAGTCATTATTCTTACTATTCATTTCATTGAGCAAATCATTCTGAGCTTTAAGGACTTGTTCTACTTGAGTGGTGACCATAGAAGCATGTTTACTAATAAGTTTAGGTTCACCTTTAACTCTAGACATATAATCACCCAAGTGTTCAATCATATAAGCATTTTGTTTTAATTGTCTACCAAAATAAGCATTAAAATCTTCTTGCCTAACCATAAAATTATCAAATTCATCCAAGCATTTGCTAGCAATCTTAGTAGGAGGGATTTCAGCTTTATCATATCTATAGAGAGAATTTACCTTCACTACCTGTGTCGGGTTATCAAGAACATGAGTTTCTTCAATAGGTGATGAATTAAGATCATATATTTCTTCAATAGGTGGTAAATTAAGACCATGTATCTCTTCAATAGGAGGTAAATTCTTAACATCTTCAGCTTTTATACCCTTTTCTTTCATAGATTTCTTTGCCTCTTGAATATCTTCAGGACTGAGAAATAGAACACCCCTTTTCTTCGGAGTTGGCTTAGGAGTTGGCTCAGAAAGTGTCCAATTATTTTCATTAGTCAACATATTATTCAATAGAATTTCAGCTTCATCCGGTGTTCTTTCCCTGAAAATAGAACCAGCACAACTATCCAGGTGGTCTCTGGAAGCATCGGTTAGTCCATTATAAAAGATATCAAGTATTTCATTTTTCTTGAGAGGATGATCAGGCAAAGCATTAAGTAATTGGAGAAGCCTCCCCCAAGCTTGTGGGAGACTCTCTTCTTCAATTTGCACAAAATTATATATTTCCCTTAAAGCAGCTTGTTTCTTATGAGCAGGGAAATATTTAGCAGAGAAGTAATAAATCATATCCTGGGGACTACGCACACAACCAGGATCAAGGGAATTAAACCATATCTTAGCATCACCCTTTAATGAGAACGGAAATATTTTAAGGATATAATAGTAGCGAGATTTCTCATCATTAGTTAACAGGGTGGCAATATCATTTAATTTAGTAAGATGTGCCACAACAGTTTCAGATTCATAGCCATAGAAAGGATCAGATTCAACCAAAGTAATTATATCAGGGTCGACAGAGAATTCATAGAACTTAGCAGTAACAAAGATAGGTGAAGTAGCATAAGCAGGATCATATTTCATTCTAGCATTCAAAGTTTTTTGTTTCAGCTTAGCTAATAATTTCTTAAGATCACTCCTATCATTGCAAGCAAGAAAGTCTCTAGCAGTTTCTTCATCCATAACATAACCCTCAGGTACAACAGGCAATTCATATTTATTGGGAGAGTCTTCATCATCACTTTCATCAATATTATCAGTTTCAATAATTTCATTCTCTCTAGCCCTAGCAAGTTGTTCATCAAGAAATTCACCAAGTGGCACAGTAGTATCAAGCATAGAAGCAGTTTCATCATAAGTATCATGCATAGCAGAAGTGGCATCATCAATAACATGCGACATATTAGAATTAATAGCAGAAGCAGGTTTAGGTGTCGCAAGCTTACTCAAAACAGAAGGTGAATCAAGTGCAGAGCTAGATGGCAGTTCCTTACCTCCCCTCGTAGTTGAGGGATAAATTTTTGTTTTCGCGTCTTTCAAGTTCTTCATAGTGACCAGCAGATATAAATCCCAAGTGACTCAAAGACTAGAGCTATGGTCCCCGACAACGGTGCCAGAAAATAGTCTTGATAACCCACAAGTATAGGGGATCGCAACAGTTTTCGAGGGTAGAGTATTCAACCCAAATTTATTGATTCGACACAAGGGGGGGGGGGGGGGGGGGGGGGGGGGGGGGGGGGGGGGGGGGGGGGGGGGGGGGGGGGGGGGGGGGGGGGGGGGGGGGGGGGGGGGGGGGGGGGGGGGGGGGGGGGGGGGGGGGGGGGGGGGGGGGGGGGGGGGGGGGGGGGGGGGGGGGGGGGGGGGGGGGGGGGGGGGGGGGGGGGGGGGGGGGGGGGGGGGGGGGGGGGGGGGGGGGGGGGGGGGGGGGGGGGGGGGGGGGGGGGGGGGGGGGGGGGGGGGGGGGGGGGGGGGGGGGGGGGGGGGGGGGGGGGGGGGGGGGGGGGGGGGGGGGGGGGGGGGGGGGGGGGGGGGGGGGGGGGGGGGGGGGGGGGGGGGGGGGGGGGGGGGGGGGGGGGGGGGGGGGGGGGGGGGGGGGGGGGGGGGGGGGGGGGGGGGGGGGGGGGGGGGGGGGGGGGGGGGGGGGGGGGGGGGGGGGGGGGGGGGGGGGGGGGGGGGGGGGGGGGGGGGGGGGGGGGGGGGGGGGGGGGGGGGGGGGGGGGGGGGGGGGGGGGGGGGGGGGGGGGGGGGGGGGGGGGGGGGGGGGGGGGGGGGGGGGGGGGGGGGGGGGGGGGGGGGGGGGGGGGGGGGGGGGGGGGGGGGGGGGGGGGGGGGGGGGGGGGGGGGGGGGGGGGGGGGGGGGGGGGGGGGGGGGGGGGGGGGGGGGGGGGGATGACGATGGCGACGGATTCCCCTCTCCGGAGCCCCGAACAGACTCCAGATCAGCCCTCCCGAGAGAGTTTAGGGCTTGGCGGCGGCTCCGTATCGTAAAACGCGATGAATCCTTCTCTTCAATTTTTTTCTCCCCGAACACGAATATATGGAGTTGGAGTTGAGGTCGGTGGAGCTCCAGGGGGCCCACGAGGCAGGGGGCGCGCCCAGGGGGGCAGGCGCGCCCCCCACCCTCGTGGAAAGGGTGTGGGCCCCCTGGCCTTGATTCTTTCGCCTATATTTTTTATTATTTCCAAAAATAATCTCCGTGAAGTTTCAGGTCATTCCGAGAACTTTTGTTTCTGCACATAAATAACACCAAGGCAATTCTGCTGAAAACAGCGTCAGTCCGGGTTAGTTCCATTCAAATCATGCAAGTTAGAGTGCAAAACAAGGGCAAAAGTGTTTGGAAAAGTAGATACGTTGGAGACGTATCAGGCCTCATATTCGGCTGCATTGTTGGAGTCTGTGTATAATATTTGGAGTACGTACTGAACTACGTCTCCAGTGGGGGACGTTAAGACAACGCCCGCTCCTAATCCCGCCAACATTTTGGAACCATCGAAGTACATAACCCAGTTGGAATAAGTGCCGTACTCTTTAGGGAGTTCGGCCTCTGTCCATTCGGCGACGAAGTCAGCCAGTACTTGGGATTTAATGGCATGGCGCGGTTGTACGTTATGTCGAATGGAAGGAGCTCCATGGCCCACTTAGCAATCCGGCCCGTGGCATCGCGGTTGTTTATTATGTCGTTGAGTGGTACCTCGGAAGCCACCGTAATCGAGCACTCTTGAAAGTAGTGTCGCAGCTTCCGTGATGCCATGAAGACCACGTATGCTATCTTTTGGTAATGAGGGTATCGGGATTTGCATGGTGTGAGGATAGTGGACACGTAGTATACCGGTTTCTGGAGCGGAAATTTGTGTCCGTCCTGCTCTCGCTCGACGATGAGCACGGCGCTCACCACCTGGTGTGTTGCCAATATGTATAATAACATGGGTTCGCTGACGTTCGGCGCGGCCAGGATTGGGTTGCTCGCTAAAAGGGCTTTTATTTCCTCCAGTCCGGCCGTTGCCGCGTCCGTCCACTCGAAGTGGTCGGTGTGTCGGAGAAGGCGATAGAGTGGCAATGCTTTTTCTCCCAATCTGGAGATAAAGCGGCTTAAAGCTGCCACACATCCCGCGAGTTTTTGGACCTGTTTAAGGTCTGTTGGCGTAGCCAATTGTGACAAAGCTCGGATTTTGGCTGAGTTTGCCTCAATTCCTCTATTGGAAACGATGAAGCCCAGCAGTTTTCCGGCGGGGACGCCAAAAACACACTTTTCCGGATTGAGCTTGATGTCATATGTACGGAGGTTGTCGAATGTGAGACGTAGATCGTCTATCAATGACTCGACGTGCCTGGTTTTGATGACGACATCATCGACGTATGCTTCAACTGTCTTGCCGATCTGTTTCTCCAGGCATGTTTGGATCATGCGTTGGTAGGTGGCGCTAGCGTTTTTGAGCCCGAAAGGCATAGTGTTGAAGCAGAAAGGCCCATATGGGGTAATGAATGCCATTGCGGCTTGATCAGACTCCTTCATCTTGATTTGATGGTATCCGGAGTATGCGTCGAGGAAACACAGTGAGTCATGTCCTGCGGTTGCATCAATAATCTGATCGATGCGAGGGAGGGGGAAGGGATCCTTAGGGCAGGCCTTGTTGAGGTCTTTGAAATAAACGCATAGGCGCCGGGATTTATCCTTCTTTGGTACCATCACCAGGTTTGCTAGCCAGTCCGGGTGTTTTATTTCTCTGATGAATCCAGCCTCGAGTAACTTGGCTAGCTCCTCTTCCATAGCTTGTCGTTTGGGTTCGGAAAAACGCCGCAGTGTTTGCTTGACCGGTTTATATCCCTTTAATATATTGAGGCTATGTTCGGCCAACCTGCGTGGGATTCCTGGCATATCAGAAGGGTGCCAGACGAATATGTCCCAGTTCTCACGCAGGAACTCTCGTAGCATGGCGTCGACCATTGGGTCGAGTTGGGCCCCAATGGATGATGTCTTCTTGGGGTCCATCGGGTGGACTTGAAATTTGACTATTTCATCTGCTGGTTTAAAGGAGGTGGATTTGGGTCGTTTGTCCAGGATTACGTCATCCCTATCCACAGTAGAGCGCAGCGTGGTTAGCTCTTCGGCCGCGAGTATTTCAGACAATGCCTCGAGGGCCAGGGATGCGGTTTTATTTTCAGCGCGGAGTGCTATGTCCGGATCACTGGCAAGAGTGATGATACCGTTGGGCCCGGGCATCTTGAGCTTCATGTATCCGTAATGAGGTATAGCTTGGAAGCGTGTAAATGCATCTCGCCCCAATAGGGCGTGATATCCGCTGTTGAAAGGAGCCACCTGGAAGGTTATCTCTTCGGATCGATAATTCTCCGGTGTGCCGAATACCACGTCGAGCGTGATTTTTCCCGCGCATCGCGCCTCCCGACTGGGAATGATTCCCCGGAAAGTCGTCCTACTTTGTTCGATGCGGCTCCTGTCTATTTCCATTTTATTGAGCGTATCCTCGTAGATGAGGTTTAATCCGCTGCCACCGTCCATGAGCACTTTGGTGAGCCAAAACCCGTCCACAATTGGATTGAGGACCAAGGCGGCTGGTGCCCGAACTGTCCGGAACTTTGGTTCGTCACTGACATTGAAAGTTATGGCCGTGTCGTTCCAAGGGTTTATTGCTGCTACTTGGCAGACTTCGGCGAGGTCGCGGAGAGCCCTTTTACGCTGATTGTTTGAAGCGAAGGTCTCGAAGACTGTCAATACGCTGGGGTCGTCATCTTCCGGGGGGTGTTGCACTGGTGTACTTTTGGTGAGGATATCTTCGCCGCTCTTGGCCACTTGCCGGAGTATCCAACATGCTCTAAGGCTGTGGGTTGGTATGGTGTCCGGTGTTGCATGTATTTTGCATGGCCTATCGAGCCATCCCTCCAGAATGGCTCCGCGCCCCATGATGTGCTTAGATTTCTTTACTATTGGGTCTGGTGCGCCGCGAGGGTGCACCCTTTTTGCTCGGATGAAGGGTTGAATGGAAACCGGTGGTTCCCAGAGAGCTGCCTGAGTTTTCCAGGCGCTTTCCATTGCGCAGTACTTCTGTACGATGGTTGCCAAGTCAGCGAAGTGTAATACGCGATGGCGATTGATGGCGTTGAGGAGTCCTTCGTCCGTGCAATTATTGCAGAATGCTGAGATCACGTCTTCGTCGTGGCAATCTTTAATCTTGTTTTTACCAAGAAGGAATCTGGCCCAAAAGTGATGGACTGTTTCCCGAGACTGCTGCCGTATGTTCGTGAGATCGCGTCTATCTGGGTGGGTGGGTGGCTTTAAATCCAGGGGGGGGGGGGGGGGGGGGGGGGGGGGGGGGGGGGGGGGGGGGGGGGGGGGGGGGGGGGGGGGGGGGGGGGGGGGGGGGGGGGGGGGGGGGGGGGGGGGGGGGGGGGGGGGGGGGGGGGGGGGGGGGGGGGGGGGGGGGGGGGGGGGGGGGGGGGGGGGGGGGGGGGGGGGGGGGGGGGGGGGGGGGGGGGGGGGGGGGGGGGGGGGGGGGGGGGGGGGGGGGGGGGGGGGGGGGGGGGGGGGGGGGGGGGGGGGGGGGGGGGGGGGGGGGGGGGGGGGGGGGGGGGGGGGGGGGGGGGGGGGGGGGGGGGGGGGGGGGGGGGGGGGGGGGGGGGGGGGGGGGGGGGGGGGGGGGGGGGGGGGGGGGGGGGGGGGGGGGGGGGGGGGGGGGGGGGGGGGGGGGGGGGGGGGGGGGGGGGGGGGGGGGGGGGGGGGGGGGGGGGGGGGGGGGGGGGGGGGGGGGGGGGGGGGGGGGGGGGGGGGGGGGGGGGGGGGGGGGGGGGGGGGGGGGGGGGGGGGGGGGGGGGGGGGGGGGGGGGGGGGGGGGGGGGGGGGGGGGGGGGGGGGGGGGGGGGGGGGGGGGGGGGGGGGGGGGGGGGGGGGGGGGGGGGGGGGGGGGGGGGGGGGGGGGGGGGGGGGGGGGGGGGGGGGGGGGGGGGGGGGGGGGGGGGGGGGGGGGGGGGGGGGGGGGGGGGGGGGGGGGGGGGGGGGGGGGGGGGGGGGGGGGGGGGGGGGGGGGGGGGGGGGGGGGGGGGGGGGGGGGGGGGGGGGGGGGGGGGGGGGGGGGGGGGGGGGGGGGGGGGGGGGGGGGGGGGGGGGGGGGGGGGGGGGGGGGGGGGGGGGGGGGGGGGGGGGGGGGGGGGGGGGGGGGGGGGGGGGGGGGGGGGGGGGGGGGGGGGGGGGGGGGGGGGGGGGGGGGGGGGGGGGGGGGGGGGGGGGGGGGGGGGGGGGGGGGGGGGGGGGGGGGGGGGGGGGGGGGGGGGGGGGGGGGGGGGGGGGGGGGGGGGGGGGGGGGGGGGGGGGGGGGGGGGGGGGGGGGGGGGGGGGGGGGGGGGGGGGGGGGGGGGGGGGGGGGGGGGGGGGGGGGGGGGGGGGGGGGGGGGGGGGGGGGGGGGGGGGGGGGGGGGGGGGGGGGGGGGGGGGGGGGGGGGGGGGGGGGGGGGGGGGGGGGGGGGGGGGGGGGGGGGGGGGGGGGGGGGGGGGGGGGGGGGGGGGGGGGGGGGGGGGGGGGGGGGGGGGGGGGGGGGGGGGGGGGGGGGGGGGGGGGGGGGGGGGGGGGGGGGGGGGGGGGGGGGGGGGGGGGGGGGGGGGGGGGGGGGGGGGGGGGGGGGGGGGGGGGGGGGGGGGGGGGGGGGGGGGGGGGGGGGGGGGGGGGGGGGGGGGCCTGCATAAGGATTAGCTAGCAGTTTCTCTATCATACCCAAAGGAATTTCATAATAAATATTTTTAGTAGGTGCAGTAGGTTGAGGAGCAACTCTTTGCTCTTCTGGTTGGGGTGAGGATACCCCGAACAAACCCCTCAAAGGATTATTTTCCATAGTAACAAGTGACAGTAAATTTCAGCACACTATATAAATGTTTCCTTACCAAATTCTACTTACCAAAGGCGCTTCACTCCCTGGCAATGGCGCCAGAAAAGAACCTTGATGACCCACAAGTATAGGGGATCTATCGTAGTCCTTTCGATAAGTAAGAGTGTTAAACCCAACGAGGAGCAGAAGGAAATGACAAGTGGTTTTCAGCAAGGTATTCTCTGCAAGCACTGAAATTATCGGTAACAGATAGTTTTGTGATAAGGTAAATCGTAACGGGTAACAAGTAAATAAAGTAACTAAGGTGCAGCAAGGTGGCCCAATCCTTTTTGGAGCAAAGGACAAGCCTGGACGAACTCTTATATAATGCAAAGCGCTCCCGAGGACACATGTGAATTGTTGTCAAGTTAGTTTTCATCATGCTCATATGATTCGCGTTCGTTACTTTGATAATTTGATATGTGGGTGGACCGGTGCTTGGGTGCTGCACTTCCTTGGACAAGCCTCCCACTTATGATTAACCACTCTCGCAAGCATCCGCAACTACGAAAGAAGAATTAAGATAAATCTAACCATAGCATGAAACATATGGATCCAAATCAGCCCCTTACGAAGCAACGCATAAACTAGGGTTTAAGCTTCTGTCACTCTAGCAACCCATCATCTACTTATTACTTCCCAATGCCTTCCCCTAGGCCCAAATAATGGTGAAGTGTCATGAAGTCGACGTTCACATAACACCACTAGAGGAAAGACAACATACATCTCATCAAAATATCGAGCGAATACCAAATTCACATGATTACTAATAACAAGACTTCTCCCATGTCCTCAGGAAAAAACGTAACTACTCACAAAGCATATTCATAATCATAATCAGAGGAGTATTAATTATCATTAAGGATCTGAAAATATAATCTTCCACCGGATAAACCAACTAGCATCAACTACAAGGAGTAATCAACACTACTAGGAACCCACGGGTACCAATCTGAGGTTTTGGGACCAAGATCGAATACAAGAGATGAACTAGGGTTTCAGAGGAGATGGTGCTGGTGAAGATGTTGATGGAGATTGACCCCCTCTCGATGAGAGGATTGATGGTGATGATGATGGTGATGATTTCCCCCTCCCGGAGGGATGTTTCCCCGGCAGAACAGCTCCGCCGAAGCCCTAGATTGGTTCTGCCTAGGTTCCGCTTCGAGACGGCGGCGCTTCGTCCTGAAAGCTTCCTTCTAATTTTTTCCAGGTCAAAACACACCATATAGCCAAAGATGGGCACCGGAGGCCTGCCAGGGGGCCCACAAGGTCGGGGGGCGCGCCCAGGGGGTAGGGCGCGCCCTCCACCCTTGTGGTTGACTGGTGGCCCCCCTATGGTTCTTTCTTGGCCTAATATTTTTTATATATTCCAAAAACATGCTCCGTGAAGTTTCAGGACTTTTGGAGTTGTGCAGAATAGCTCTCTAATATTTGCTCCTTTTCCAGTCCAGAATTCCAGGTGCCGGCATTCTCCCTCTTCATGTAAACCTTATAAAATAAGAGAGAAAAGGCATAAGTATTGTGATATAATGTGTAACAATAGCCCATAATGCAATAAATATCAATATAAAAGCATGATGCAAAATGGACGTATCAATGTAGAAGCCCTCCATGATCGACTCCCCCTCCGGCAGGACGCCGGAAAAGGCCCCAAGATGGGATCTCACGGGGACAGAAGGTTGCGGCGGTGGAAAAGTGGTTTCGTTTTTGGGATATTTGAGAATATATAGGAGTAAGATCTAGGTCAGGGGGTCACCGAGGGGCCCACAAGGTCGGGGGGCGCACCCTACCCCCCTGGGCGCGCCCTCCACCCTTGTGGCCACCTCGTGGCTCTTCTGACTTGCACTCTAAGTCTCCTGGGTGTCTTCTGGTCCAAGAAAAATCATCGCGAAAGTTTTATTCCGTTTGGACTCCGTTTGGTATTCCTTTTCTGCGAAACTCTAAAACAAGGAAAAAAATAGGAACTGGCACTGGGCTCTAGGTTAATAGGTTAGTCCCAAAAAGCATATAAAATAGCATATTAATGCATATAAAACATCCCAAACAGATAATATAATAGCATGGAACAATAAAAAATTATAGATATGTTGGAGACGTATCAAGCATCCCCAAGCTTAATTCCTGCTCGTCCTGGAGTAGGTAAATGATAAAAACTGAATTTTTGATGTGGAATGCTACCTAACATATTTATCCATGTAATTCTCTTTATTGTGGCATGAATGTTCTGATCCGTAAGATTCAAAACAAAAGTTCAATATTGACATAAAAACAATAATACTTCAAGCATACTAACAAAATAATTATGGGGGGGGGGGGGGGGGGGGGGGGGGGGGGGGGGGGGGGGGGGGGGGGGGGGGGGGGGGGGGGGGGGGGGGGGGGGGGGGGGGGGGGGGGGGGGGGGGGGGGGGGGGGGGGGGGGGGGGGGGGGGGGGGGGGGGGGGGGGGGGGGGGGGGGGGGGGGGGGGGGGGGGGGGGGGGGGGGGGGGGGGGGGGGGGGGGGGGGGGGGGGGGGGGGGGGGGGGGGGGGGGGGGGGGGGGGGGGGGGGGGGGGGGGGGGGGGGGGGGGGGGGGGGGGGGGGGGGGGGGGGGGGGGGGGGGGGGGGGGGGGGGGGGGGGGGGGGGGGGGGGGGGGGGGGGGGGGGGGGGGGGGGGGGGGGGGGGGGGGGGGGGGGGGGGGGGGGGGGGGGGGGGGGGGGGGGGGGGGGGGGGGGGGGGGGGGGGGGGGGGGGGGGGGGGGGGGGGGGGGGGGGGGGGGGGGGGGGGGGGGGGGGGGGGGGGGGGGGGGGGGGGGGGGGGGGGGGGGGGGGGGGGGGGGGGGGGGGGGGGGGGGGGGGGGGGGGGGGGGGGGGGGGGGGGGGGGGGGGGGGGGGGGGGGGGGGGGGGGGGGGGGGGGGGGGGGGGGGGGGGGGGGGGGGGGGGGGGGGGGGGGGGGGGGGGGGGGGGGGGGGGGGGGGGGGGGGGGGGGGGGGGGGGGGGGGGGGGGGGGGGGGGGGGGGGGGGGGGGGGGGGGGGGGGGGGGGGGGGGGGGGGGGGGGGGGGGGGGGGGGGGGGGGGGGGGGGGGGGGGGGGGGGGGGGGGGGGGGGGGGGGGGGGGGGGGGGGGGGGGGGGGGGGGGGGGGGGGGGGGGGGGGGGGGGGGGGGGGGGGGGGGGGGGGGGGGGGGGGGGGGGGGGGGGGGGGGGGGGGGGGGGGGGGGGGGGGGGGGGGGGGGGGGGGGGGGGGGGGGGGGGGGGGGGGGGGGGGGGGGGGGGGGGGGGGGGGGGGGGGGGGGGGGGGGGGGGGGGGGGGGGGGGGGGGGGGGGGGGGGGGGGGGGGGGGGGGGGGGGGGGGGGGGGGGGGGGGGGGGGGGGGGGGGGGGGGGGGGGGGGGGGGGGGGGGGGGGGGGGGGGGGGGGGGGGGGGGGGGGGGGGGGGGGGGGGGGGGGGGGGGGGGGGGGGGGGGGGGGGGGGGGGGGGGGGGGGGGGGGGGGGGGGGGGGGGGGGGGGGGGGGGGGGGGGGGGGGGGGGGGGGGGGGGGGGGGGGGGGGGGGGGGGGGGGGGGGGGGGGGGGGGGGGGGGGGGGGGGGGGGGGGGGGGGGGGGGGGGGGGGGGGGGGGGGGGGGGGGGGGGGGGGGGGGGGGGGGGGGGGGGGGGGGGGGGGGGGGGGGGGGGGGGGGGGGGGGGGGGGGGGGGGGGGGGGGGGGGGGGGGGGGGGGGGGGGGGGGGGGGGGGGGGGGGGGGGGGGGGGGGGGGGGGGGGGGGGGGGGGGGGGGGGGGGGGGGGGGGGGGGGGGGGGGGGGGGGGGGGGGGGGGGGGGGGGGGGGGGGGGGGGGGGGGGGGGGGGGGGGGGGGGGGGGGGGGGGGGGGGGGGGGGGGGGGGGGGGGGGGGGGGGGGGGGGGGGGGGGGGGGGGGGGGGGGGGGGGGGGGGGGGGGGGGGGGGGGGGGGGGGGGGGGGGGGGGGGGGGGGGGGGGGGGGGGGGGGGGGGGGGGGGGGGGGGGGGGGGGGGGGGGGGGGGGGGGGGGGGGGGGGGGGGGGGGGGGGGGGGGGGGGGGGGGGGGGGGGGGGGGGGGGGGGGGGGGGGGGGGGGGGGGGGGGGGGGGGGGGGGGGGGGGGGGGGGGGGGGGGGGGGGGGGGGGGGGGGGGGGGGGGGGGGGGGGGGGGGGGGGGGGGGGGGGGGGGGGGGGGGGGGGGGGGGGGGGGGGGGGGGGGGGGGGGGGGGGGGGGGGGGGGGGGGGGGGGGGGGGGGGGGGGGGGGGGGGGGGGGGGGGGGGGGGGGGGGGGGGGGGGGGGGGGGGGGGGGGGGGGGGGGGGGGGGGGGGGGGGGGGGGGGGGGGGGGGGGGGGGGGGGGGGGGGGGGGGGGGGGGGGGGGGGGGGGGGGGGGGGGGGGGGGGGGGGGGGGGGGGGGGGGGGGGGGGGGGGGGGGGGGGGGGGGGGGGGGGGGGGGGGGGGGGGGGGGGGGGGGGGGGGGGGGGGGGGGGGGGGGGGGGGGGGGGGGGGGGGGGGGGGGGGGGGGGGGGGGGGGGGGGGGGGGGGGGGGGGGGGGGGGGGGGGGGGGGGGGGGGGGGGGGGGGGGGGGGGGGGGGGGGGGGGGGGGGGGGGGGGGGGGGGGGGGGGGGGGGGGGGGGGGGGGGGGGGGGGGGGGGGGGGGGGGGGGGGGGGGGGGGGGGGGGGGGGGGGGGGGGGGGGGGGGGGGGGGGGGGGGGGGGGGGGGGGGGGGGGGGGGGGGGGGGGGGGGGGGGGGGGGGGGGGGGGGGGGGGGGGGGGGGGGGGGGGGGGGGGGGGGGGGGGGGGGGGGGGGGGGGGGGGGGGGGGGGGGGGGGGGGGGGGGGGGGGGGGGGGGGGGGGGGGGGGGGGGGGGGGGGGGGGGGGGGGGGGGGGGGGGGGGGGGGGGGGGGGGGGGGGGGGGGGGGGGGGGGGGGGGGGGGGGGGGGGGGGGGGGGGGGGGGGGGGGGGGGGGGGGGGGGGGGGGGGGGGGGGGGGGGGGGGGGGGGGGGGGGGGGGGGGGGGGGGGGGGGGGGGGGGGGGGGGGGGGGGGGGGGGGGGGGGGGGGGGGGGGGGGGGGGGGGGGGGGGGGGGGGGGGGGGGGGGGGGGGGGGGGGGGGGGGGGGGGGGGGGGGGGGGGGGGGGGGGGGGGGGGGGGGGGGGGGGGGGGGGGGGGGGGGGGGGGGGGGGGGGGGGGGGGGGGGGGGGGGGGGGGGGGGGGGGGGGGGGGGGGGGGGGGGGGGGGGGGGGGGGGGGGGGGGGGGGGGGGGGGGGGGGGGGGGGGGGGGGGGGGGGGGGGGGGGGGGGGGGGGGGGGGGGGGGGGGGGGGGGGGGGGGGGGGGGGGGGGGGGGGGGGGGGGGGGGGGGGGGGGGGGGGGGGGGGGGGGGGGGGGGGGGGGGGGGGGGGGGGGGGGGGGGGGGGGGGGGGGGGGGGGGGGGGGGGGGGGGGGGGGGGGGGGGGGGGGGGGGGGGGGGGGGGGGGGGGGGGGGGGGGGGGGGGGGGGGGGGGGGGGGGGGGGGGGGGGGGGGGGGGGGGGGGGGGGGGGGGGGGGGGGGGGGGGGGGGGGGGGGGGGGGGGGGGGGGGGGGGGGGGGGGGGGGGGGGGGGGGGGGGGGGGGGGGGGGGGGGGGGGGGGGGGGGGGGGGGGGGGGGGGGGGGGGGGGGGGGGGGGGGGGGGGGGGGGGGGGGGGGGGGGGGGGGGGGGGGGGGGGGGGGGGGGGGGGGGGGGGGGGGGGGGGGGGGGGGGGGGGGGGGGGGGGGGGGGGGGGGGGGGGGGGGGGGGGGGGGGGGGGGGGGGGGGGGGGGGGGGGGGGGGGGGGGGGGGGGGGGGGGGGGGGGGGGGGGGGGGGGGGGGGGGGGGGGGGGGGGGGGGGGGGGGGGGGGGGGGGGGGGGGGGGGGGGGGGGGGGGGGGGGGGGGGGGGGGGGGGGGGGGGGGGGGGGGGGGGGGGGGGGGGGGGGGGGGGGGGGGGGGGGGGGGGGGGGGGGGGGGGGGGGGGGGGGGGGGGGGGGGGGGGGGGGGGGGGGGGGGGGGGGGGGGGGGGGGGGGGGGGGGGGGGGGGGGGGGGGGGGGGGGGGGGGGGGGGGGGGGGGGGGGGGGGGGGGGGGGGGGGGGGGGGGGGGGGGGGGGGGGGGGGGGGGGGGGGGGGGGGGGGGGGGGGGGGGGGGGGGGGGGGGGGGGGGGGGGGGGGGGGGGGGGGGGGGGGGGGGGGGGGGGGGGGGGGGGGGGGGGGGGGGGGGGGGGGGGGGGGGGGGGGGGGGGGGGGGGGGGGGGGGGGGGGGGGGGGGGGGGGGGGGGGGGGGGGGGGGGGGGGGGGGGGGGGGGGGGGGGGGGGGGGGGGGGGGGGGGGGGGGGGGGGGGGGGGGGGGGGGGGGGGGGGGGGGGGGGGGGGGGGGGGGGGGGGGGGGGGGGGGGGGGGGGGGGGGGGGGGGGGGGGGGGGGGGGGGGGGGGGGGGGGGGGGGGGGGGGGGGGGGGGGGGGGGGGGGGGGGGGGGGGGGGGGGGGGGGGGGGGGGGGGGGGGGGGGGGGGGGGGGGGGGGGGGGGGGGGGGGGGGGGGGGGGGGGGGGGGGGGGGGGGGGGGGGGGGGGGGGGGGGGGGGGGGGGGGGGGGGGGGGGGGGGGGGGGGGGGGGGGGGGGGGGGGGGGGGGGGGGGGGGGGGGGGGGGGGGGGGGGGGGGGGGGGGGGGGGGGGGGGGGGGGGGGGGGGGGGGGGGGGGGGGGGGGGGGGGGGGGGGGGGGGGGGGGGGGGGGGGGGGGGGGGGGGGGGGGGGGGGGGGGGGGGGGGGGGGGGGGGGGGGGGGGGGGGGGGGGGGGGGGGGGGGGGGGGGGGGGGGGGGGGGGGGGGGGGGGGGGGGGGGGGGGGGGGGGGGGGGGGGGGGGGGGGGGGGGGGGGGGGGGGGGGGGGGGGGGGGGGGGGGGGGGGGGGGGGGGGGGGGGGGGGGGGGGGGGGGGGGGGGGGGGGGGGGGGGGGGGGGGGGGGGGGGGGGGGGGGGGGGGGGGGGGGGGGGGGGGGGGGGGGGGGGGGGGGGGGGGGGGGGGGGGGGGGGGGGGGGGGGGGGGGGGGGGGGGGGGGGGGGGGGGGGGGGGGGGGGGGGGGGGGGGGGGGGGGGGGGGGGGGGGGGGGGGGGGGGGGGGGGGGGGGGGGGGGGGGGGGGGGGGGGGGGGGGGGGGGGGGGGGGGGGGGGGGGGGGGGGGGGGGGGGGGGGGGGGGGGGGGGGGGGGGGGGGGGGGGGGGGGGGGGGGGGGGGGGGGGGGGGGGGGGGGGGGGGGGGGGGGGGGGGGGGGGGGGGGGGGGGGGGGGGGGGGGGGGGGGGGGGGGGGGGGGGGGGGGGGGGGGGGGGGGGGGGGGGGGGGGGGGGGGGGGGGGGGGGGGGGGGGGGGGGGGGGGGGGGGGGGGGGGGGGGGGGGGGGGGGGGGGGGGGGGGGGGGGGGGGGGGGGGGGGGGGGGGGGGGGGGGGGGGGGGGGGGGGGGGGGGGGGGGGGGGGGGGGGGGGGGGGGGGGGGGGGGGGGGGGGGGGGGGGGGGGGGGGGGGGGGGGGGGGGGGGGGGGGGGGGGGGGGGGGGGGGGGGGGGGGGGGGGGGGGGGGGGGGGGGGGGGGGGGGGGGGGGGGGGGGGGGGGGGGGGGGGGGGGGGGGGGGGGGGGGGGGGGGGGGGGGGGGGGGGGGGGGGGGGGGGGGGGGGGGGGGGGGGGGGGGGGGGGGGGGGGGGGGGGGGGGGGGGGGGGGGGGGGGGGGGGGGGGGGGGGGGGGGGGGGGGGGGGGGGGGGGGGGGGGGGGGGGGGGGGGGGGGGGGGGGGGGGGGGGGGGGGGGGGGGGGGGGGGGGGGGGGGGGGGGGGGGGGGGGGGGGGGGGGGGGGGGGGGGGGGGGGGGGGGGGGGGGGGGGGGGGGGGGGGGGGGGGGGGGGGGGGGGGGGGGGGGGGGGGGGGGGGGGGGGGGGGGGGGGGGGGGGGGGGGGGGGGGGGGGGGGGGGGGGGGGGGGGGGGGGGGGGGGGGGGGGGGGGGGGGGGGGGGGGGGGGGGGGGGGGGGGGGGGGGGGGGGGGGGGGGGGGGGGGGGGGGGGGGGGGGGGGGGGGGGGGGGGGGGGGGGGGGGGGGGGGGGGGGGGGGGGGGGGGGGGGGGGGGGGGGGGGGGGGGGGGGGGGGGGGGGGGGGGGGGGGGGGGGGGGGGGGGGGGGGGGGGGGGGGGGGGGGGGGGGGGGGGGGGGGGGGGGGGGGGGGGGGGGGGGGGGGGGGGGGGGGGGGGGGGGGGGGGGGGGGGGGGGGGGGGGGGGGGGGGGGGGGGGGGGGGGGGGGGGGGGGGGGGGGGGGGGGGGGGGGGGGGGGGGGGGGGGGGGGGGGGGGGGGGGGGGGGGGGGGGGGGGGGGGGGGGGGGGGGGGGGGGGGGGGGGGGGGGGGGGGGGGGGGGGGGGGGGGGGGGGGGGGGGGGGGGGGGGGGGGGGGGGGGGGGGGGGGGGGGGGGGGGGGGGGGGGGGGGGGGGGGGGGGGGGGGGGGGGGGGGGGGGGGGGGGGGGGGGGGGGGGGGGGGGGGGGGGGGGGGGGGGGGGGGGGGGGGGGGGGGGGGGGGGGGGGGGGGGGGGGGGGGGGGGGGGGGGGGGGGGGGGGGGGGGGGGGGGGGGGGGGGGGGGGGGGGGGGGGGGGGGGGGGGGGGGGGGGGGGGGGGGGGGGGGGGGGGGGGGGGGGGGGGGGGGGGGGGGGGGGGGGGGGGGGGGGGGGGGGGGGGGGGGGGGGGGGGGGGGGGGGGGGGGGGGGGGGGGGGGGGGGGGGGGGGGGGGGGGGGGGGGGGGGGGGGGGGGGGGGGGGGGGGGGGGGGGGGGGGGGGGGGGGGGGGGGGGGGGGGGGGGGGGGGGGGGGGGGGGGGGGGGGGGGGGGGGGGGGGGGGGGGGGGGGGGGGGGGGGGGGGGGGGGGGGGGGGGGGGGGGGGGGGGGGGGGGGGGGGGGGGGGGGGGGGGGGGGGGGGGGGGGGGGGGGGGGGGGGGGGGGGGGGGGGGGGGGGGGGGGGGGGGGGGGGGGGGGGGGGGGGGGGGGGGGGGGGGGGGGGGGGGGGGGGGGGGGGGGGGGGGGGGGGGGGGGGGGGGGGGGGGGGGGGGGGGGGGGGGGGGGGGGGGGGGGGGGGGGGGGGGGGGGGGGGGGGGGGGGGGGGGGGGGGGGGGGGGGGGGGGGGGGGGGGGGGGGGGGGGGGGGGGGGGGGGGGGGGGGGGGGGGGGGGGGGGGGGGGGGGGGGGGGGGGGGGGGGGGGGGGGGGGGGGGGGGGGGGGGGGGGGGGGGGGGGGGGGGGGGGGGGGGG